>BQNB010164743.1:0-14301 GCA_026074375.1 Tanacetum coccineum
CATTTTTATACACATATTTTTATACACATTTTATATATACATTTTTATACACATTTTTATACACATATTTTTATACAGGTTTTTATACACACATTTTATACACATTTTTATATACATTTTTATACACATTTTTATACACGTTTTTATGCACACGTTTTTATATACGTGTATAATAGTATGTGTAAAAATATTTGTATAAAAATGTGTGTATAAAAATATGTGTAAAAATGTGTGCATAAAATCGTGTATACAAATGTATATAAAAACGTGTATTAAAAAGTGTATAAAACGTGAGTATAAAAACGTGTGTATAAAAAGTTCACGTACCAAAACGGAACATTAGAAAAAAGTTCACGTACCAAAACGGGACATTAGAGAAAGTATTAAACATGCCACGTAGGCTTTTTTCCGGTTTTATAACTTTTTTCCCGGTTGCCAGTCAAGGTTGGTGCAAATTAACACAAAACTTGAAAGTTCGTTACATTAAGTGAAACAAAAAAAAGTTCACGTACCAAAACAGAACATTTGAGAAAGTACGTTACTATTGTACGGCTAAAACCCTTAGTTAATCTCTACAGACATATACTCGCATTAGTAAAACACATTTGTTACCTAATCAACCAACCTAACCATAGATAACATTTTCAGTACGCAAAAAGGTGTATATAATTACTAAGAACACAAAAACAACTTAACATTATGACGATGAGTAGAACTTCAATCCCTACGAAAGCTAACAAATGAAATCTATATTTTATTATGGTATTTACTCAAATATTCATGGAAGGTTGATAAACAGAAAGGGTAAAGGTTTACAATGGACGTAATTTAACATTTAAAAGTATAGTTATATAAAAGTGCAAAAAAAGTTAATAATAATTAAAAAAAAACTTTATCCAAAAAAGCACAAAAAATAGCATTCGATAAAGTGAAAAAAATAGCGTTCGATAAAGTGACAAGTCGATAGAATTTTTATGCAATTATCCCTAAAACAAAACACGTGTCATGAAATATCAAAATGAGAATAACTTACTTGAAACAGTCGGATTGTTATGTCCAATAATATTTTTATTATCGGATGACAAATGATCTCTACACAACAAAAAACGTGAAATAAAATTGCTTACTCTGAGAGGTGTCGTATAAATTTATGTATATGAAGAATGTAAGAAATAAAATTCTTAAGACACGTGCTAATCTTTAATACCTGATCAAACGTTTAACCACTTCCTTGCTCGATGAATGATTTTCGAAATAAATTTAACAGCAACTGCAACAATACATGATCAAATCCTTGAAAAACTTCATCGTTCAAATGGGCATATATCTCAAATTTATGCAAAAACCATAACATAATATAACACAATAAAAGATAACCAAAAACCATA
The DNA here is from genome assembly GCA_026074375.1 of Tanacetum coccineum. Taxonomy (NCBI): domain Eukaryota; kingdom Viridiplantae; phylum Streptophyta; class Magnoliopsida; order Asterales; family Asteraceae; genus Tanacetum; species Tanacetum coccineum. Next base: position 1,389 of record BQNB010164743.1, read on the forward strand.
ACATTTGTAAAAGAAAAACAAAAGAAACAAATTAGTATCTTAAACAGAGTTATAATGAGAATAAAGAAAAAATAATCATTTCTTTTGTATATATATGAGAAACTCTTCTTGTGCAAGATTAAGATATACGTAGTACAAATTATTTTGAACTTTTCTTAGAAAGTTTATTTTACTTTCATGATTATCTCTTTCATTAACTTTCTTGAATATTTTCCTAAAATGTGTTATAGATATTTGAATTCTAAACGCGAAAAAGGCTTTATAGATTTATTTATTAGAATTTAACTTGTGTAAATGGTAAAAATAGTAATCTCATTAAATGTGACAAATGGTTGCCGGATTTATTATATTGCTAGTTGGTAATCTCATTAAATATATTGTGTGATTGTTGTGATTGTAACTTTTGCTCAAATTAGGGATTAAGGCAGTAATGATTTTGAAATTAGTATAACAGTTATTAAAATTAAAGACTGATTCATTAAAGTTGACATAGTTGTTTCAATTTATTTGATAGTGAAAAAGAGTGTGACATAAGCCTTTTATTAAGTGTGCTGCAATGGTTGTACTTACCAAACGTAAGATGCAATGTGGGGATGACACGTAGGATGAAATTAAATGATGCTGCTTTAGGAGAGTTGTAAAAAAGCTTGTTTTATTATATAATAAAATAGATTGGCTATAAAACTAACCAACATGTATGTAACTAAGCGGTACTCGTCAGACACTCCTAAGCGATTTTGGGTTCAAATCTCTTTGAAAACAATTATGTGAATATTTGAAGTATAAATATTGCGAGTTGTTAGTTGCGTTTCAAAACAACATATGTTTAACTTATGGGTGATCAAAGTTTGTTCATTTGTTGAGTTTGTGCAAACCTACAATTATCGTATTAATTACCAATTCTACCTTACCAAAACTCAAACTTGTACAAATCGACGGTTCTTGTTAGAAAGACGAAAAAGTCTTAACACTTCCAATATATTAAGTCATAGCTCGTAGTAAACGATTTATTAAGTTAAGAAAGGAAACGGGCCGACCCATGGACTATCCATGGGTCACACGCCCCAACCAAGGATGTAAGTACTATATATACCCTCTCCACACATGGAGAGGGGTGGAGAGGGTGTTGGTTTTTCTCATAATCTAATATCACATTGTTTCTCTCTCTAGAAAAGCCTTTCATCTCTTTCTCTCTCTAGAATCCTAGCTGAATACTTCATTGTTGTGTGTTATTGATATTCTACAATTGGTATCATACGCCATGGGATGATTATATGTAGTTTTGTGTGCGTTTAATCTTGAAAAACTTGAAAAAAATTGTGTTCAAATCTATCTATACTCGAAAATAATAAAACCATAGATTTTGATTTTTAAAATGTTAAAGTTTGTATTTTTATACTAGAAATAGGTTAAACATAGTTAGTTTTGCAAAAAAATTCAAAAAAAAACGTCAAAAATTATGTTTTTTAGGTGGTTTTAAAGTTTGGTGTTCATGTGTGTGTTTTACAGATACCTGCGATTTGCTTAAGGTACATGCGATTTGAGTGTGAAAACCTGCGGTTTGGCATAAGATACATGCGATTTGACAGTTTTGTGTACCTTCGATTTGAGTTCTTTTGACCTACGATTTGGCAACAATTGACTTACGATTTGGCACCAAAAGACCTGCGATTTGGCATCTTTTGCACATGCGATTTGGCATCTTTTGCACATGCGATTTGGCAAAAACTCACATGCAATTTGATCCAAGTTTAACTAAGTCAATATCTGCAATTTGACCTCAATTCTCCAAGTTTGACTTAGTCAATATCTGCATTTTGTCCTCAATTCTCTGCACTTTGACTTAGTCAACTTATGCAATTTGACTTATCAAAAGTGCAATTTGACTAAAGAACCAAACAACAACAAGGACTTAATTTGCAACAAAAACACCATCAAATACACTTAAAACAACATTGGTTAAACACAATTTAACACAATTTTCATTAATGACTAAATCGACCCTTCAAATCTTTTCACATAACAACATTGAAAATGTCTACCTTAGCTGAACACATGATAGTTGCTTGTGCCGAGAACCGTCCTCCCTTGCTCGACAAGTCAATGAATGACTCATGGCAGAGTCGTACGTTGCTATACATCAAAGGAAAAAAAATGATAGAATGATGCTTGATTGAAAACCAACATCTTATCTTTCCAACTATCGAAGAGAATGGTTCACTTCGACCGAAGAAGTATGCAGAACTCTCTGAACAAGAGAAGCTTCAAGATGACTGTGATGTTCAAGCAATTAACATTATTCTTCAAGGTCTTACACCCGATGTGTATTCTCTTGTCAACCATCATAAGGCGGCTAAAGATATCTGGGATAGAGTCAACTTACTTTTAAAAGGAACTGAACTGTCATATCAAGAACGTGAATGTAAGTTGTACAATGAGTTTGATAAGTTCAATTCTGTCAAGGGTGAAACACTTTATGCGTATTACTTGCAATTTGCTCAACTCATCAATGATATGCACATAATTGGCATGACCATGCAACAAGTCCAGGTGAATACAAAGTTTCTGAACGCTCTTCAACCTTAATGGAGCAAGTTTGTAACTGATGTCAAACTAGCAAAGAACTTGTATACTACAAACTATGATCAACAATATCCATATCTTAGTCAACATGAGAAACATGCAAATGAAGTACGACTGCTAAGTGAAAGATATTTGGATCCTCTTGCATTGGTTGCTAACCATCAAACTCAGTCACATTCTGCTCAGTATCCACAACAGCTATCATCAACTCCTCAACTAGTTCATTCTTCTCGACCATACTTACCAACTTATGAAGCACCTCATCATCCACAACAATATCAACATGCATTCCAGAACCAACTCAATCTTACAACACCATCAGTTTCTCAAAATGCATATCATACCCCTCCAATCTCACAACAACCACAAGCTGAGTTTCCCCAAATATACTCAGGTCTTGTTGTTCCAGTATTTCTACCATGTGTTGATTCAATTACTTGTCTCAACAAAGCAATGGCATTTATGTCAACTGTTGTATCACGTTTTCCATCAACCAACAATCATCTCAGAACATCTTCCAATCAAAGAAACCAAGCTACCATTCAAGATGGCAGGGTTACTCTTCAATAAGTGCAAGGGAGATAGGGTCAGAGTTTTGCTGGTATGGGGAATAAAGGAAATGCTACAAGCTCTAGGGGAAATAATGATGCAGGTCAAGCAAGGGTTGTTAAGTGCACTCAGTCAATCAACCACCTAAACACCTCAGAAAATTAACCAAGGATCACCAATTGGATAACGTCATTGGCAGTCCTTCTCGACATGTCTTTACAAGACATCAACTACAAAACGAAGCCATGTTTTGCTACTTCGATGATTTCCTTACTTCCATTGAACCAAAGAATTATAAAGAAGCTTTGAAGGAAGCCTATTGGATCGAAGCTATGCAAGAAGAGTTACATGAGTTCGACCGACTTGAAGTATGAGAGCTCGTACCTCGTCCAGATCGTGTCATTATCATTACCTTATAGTGGATTTTCAAGGTGAAATTAGACGAACTAGGAGGTATTTTGAAAAACAAGGCTAGGTTGGTGGCAAGGGGATATCATCATAAAGAATGAATTGACTTTGAAGAATCAATTGCACCGGTTGCACAACTAGAGGCCATAAGAATCTTTATTGCATATGTCGCTTATATGAACATGATCGTCTATCAAATGGATGTCAAGACGACGTTCTTAAATGGTATATTACGAGAAGAGGTCTACGTCAGTCAACCAGACGGATTTGTAGATCAAGATAATCCCAACCATGTGTACAAGCTGAAGAAAGCTCTTTACGAGCTAAAGCAGGCTCCACGGGCTTGGTATGATTTGTCATTATCATTTCTAATATCCCAGAAGTTCTCCAAAGGCGCTGTTGATCCCACATTATTCACTCAAAAAGAAGGCAAAGACATCTGACTGGTAAAAATCTATGTAGACCACATAATTTTTGCCTTAACTGATCTTGCACTAAGTGAAACATTTTCTGAAATAATGTGTTTAAAATTTAAGATGTCGATGATGGGCAAAATGTCTTTCTTTCTTGGACTTCAAATTTCTCAAAGTTTCAAAGGCATCTTTCTTAACCAATCCAAATACGCTCTTGAGATAATTAAAAAGTATGGTATGGAAACCAGTGGCCCAGTGGATACTCTCATGGTTGAGAAATCCAAACTGGATGCATATTCACAAGGGAAAGAAGTTGATCCCACACGTTATCGTGGAATGATTGGCTCCCTTATGTATCTGACATCCAGTAGACCAGACCTTGTATTTGTTGTGTGCATATGTGCCCGGTATCAGGCTAAGCCTATAAAAAAGCACTTACACGCAGTTAAGCGAATCTTTTAATACCTACGAGGAACCATTAACATGGGTCTATGGTATTCGAAGGATTCTTGTATTGCACTAACAGCTTTTGCAGATGCAGATCATGCTGGTTACCAAGATACCAAAAGAAGTACATCTGGCAGTATGCAGCTATTGGGTGACAGATTAGTGAGTTGGTCATCAAAGAAACAGAAAAGCACGGCCATATCCAGTACAGAAGCTGAATACATCGCCTTATCCGGATGTTGTGCTCAAATCCTCTGGATGAGATCACAACTGACAGACTTTGGCCTTGGATTCAACAAAATACATCTGTACTGCGATAACAAAAGTGTCATTGCCTTATGCTGTAACAACGTCCAACATTCCAGATCCAAGCATATTGACATCGGATACCACTTCATCAAGGAGCAAGTGGAAAATGGGGTGGTTGAGCTATACTTCGTCAGAACAGAGTATCAGCTGACAGATATCTTTACCAAGGCATTGGGACGAGAAAGACTTGACTTTCTTATCAACAAGCTTGGAATGAGAAGTATGTCTCCTGAAACGCTGAAAAGACTGGCAGAAGTAGAAGAAGAGTGATGGTGGCACATCTTCTTGTATCCTATGTAAATACAAAAAATTAAGAAAAAAACCTCAAAAATATTTTCCATTTTTTTAGAATAGAATTTTTATGAAAAAAAGAAAATAGAAAAATATAAAACCCACAAAAGAAAATAAAAAAATATAAAACAAGAAAATACCAAAAATTTGTTTTCATGACATGTCTTCTGGAATCGATAATATTTACGGCTTTAGAAATGTCATTTAATAATGACTCGGAGCTGTAAATAAAGTTCGAGCAGAAGTTCTAAATGTTTTCAAAACATGTCATTGGCTTGCAGTTATTTCAGACTGCACGTTTTTAATCTTAAAGGCAAGTATTTCGTCAAAAATAAAACTTGACCTCACAACGGAAATTAATTTCTCGGGTATGAATTACTTAATATTCATACAAAGGCTTGTTTATACTTTGCTACACAACCCGTGCTTTCTATTAAATAAGTGTACGTGTCTGTGCATTTATTTATATAAAATAAGAGAAATCTTATTTTTTTGGTGGAAAAGTTGGTTATTTCAGGATCAATCAGTTGTATTTCAGAAAAGTGCAAAGATTTAAAAAGATAATTTCTATCACTCAAACAACGACTACAACTCTTTAAATAGACGGGTCATTGTTTGAGGGGGAGAAAAAGTGCTTAAAATAATCTTTTTAACACGATCTTTCAAAAATAAGGAACGAATGGATAAAGTTTTGATAAATGATAGATTATTGTTTGACAGGAAGTTAATTTATTAACTTAAAGGGCTTTAGATGTCAGTTATTAAATCTTTAGGGACTTATCTGCAAAATACGTGTTAACTTATTTAGGCTTAAAACTATAAGGACTTAGTTTACTAATTACCTATAGTTAAATATGCCTTAGGAAAGTTACATGTTGCAATTAAAAGAGGATAAAAACTACAAGGACCATTTGTGCCAAAACACCAAACACACACACCACCTCCACTATAGGGTGCTGTTTGGTTTAAGCTCACAAACAAACTCCTTCCTTGTTCTTGATACACCAAAACGCAACACCCCTTTATTTCCCAAGACCAAATTCGTGTATTCCAATCAAAAGGTCATGATTCGTACATGTTTATTATCATTAAAACACACTAGGATTAAAAGGAATTAACCTCTAACACACTAAATCATTCAAAAATGCCCAAATTACATCTAGGGTTCTTGATTTTTGAAAGTGTTAAAATTCTTAAATTGATTGAGGGGTTTTGATCTCCTTAGGGTCCTAATGCATAGGTCATATGCCATTTGTAATCTAGAATTAATTTAGGGTGCGTTTTTGGTAGAAAAAATCAAAGGGGATGTTTAAGTTTATATGTTTTTATTGTTAAATGTTTAAGATAATATTGTGATGTGTTTATAACAATCTTGGAACAACAAACATGCAATTCGTCCCTATCTTGAAAATTTTGAACCAAAGTATGTTCTTAGGAAGCAAATTTTTGATTTTTGTTGTTATTGGATTGTTAATTCATGATTGTTGTGATAAAATTGCTTGTACCTTGCTTATTTGATTGTTGGTTGAATCAAAATCTTGATGATGTGCGATTTGGTTTGTGAAAAGTGTGGTTTGATCATAAAAATGCATGTTTGACTTTGGTCAATATATGTAATTTGACCCATAGGTGCGATTTGACTATGGTCAAATGATGCACTTTGTCATCAAAAGGTGTAATTTGACTAGGTCAACATGTGCAATTTGATATAACAAGGTGCGATTTGAACTTGGTCAAATTTAGCATTTTGTTATCAAATTAAGCATTTTGACTTGGTCAACTTATGCATTTTAATCTCATTTTACTTCATTTGACTTTGGTCAACACATGCAATTGTTTTATATAGGTGCAGTTTGACTTGGTCAATATATGCAATTTGACTACAAAAATGTGCAATTTGACATTTGTTTGACTTGGTCAATATATGTTGTTTGACCAATATATGTGCAAATTGACTTAGTCAATTTAAGCACTTTGACCATAGTTTTTCAATAGTTTGACTTAGCCAACTTATGCAAATTAAACTACAAATAATCAGTTATACAACATGTTTTGTTCTGAGTTATTAAAATCAAGTTAACAATAATTAATCAAATCATGTCATAGTTATATTAACATAAATCATTAAGTTAAAAATGATCCAAAAAGTGTTCTGGTCTGTTTAATTATAAATTGGACTGTTTAGGCATTCATAGGACTTATGTGACTTAATTTGACTTATTTGACATTGATGATTGTGTGTTTAACATGATAAATGACTTACGTGAACTGAATTGTGTATTAAACTTGATGTTAAACTGTCAAAAATAATCAGATCAAACAGGCAACCTGTAAATCAGTCAAAAAAGGGAAAATAAAACATTCATGTGCACTAACTCTCATGCATATGAATATGTATTAAATTTTTCTTAAGCAGATACAATGGCTGAAGCATTTGATATACAATGGCTGAAGCATTTGATGAACAACAACAACAGAAATTGCAAGATGCTGCACTTGTGCCTGTCAATGAGCAAGTAAAGATTTCAATTAGCAACCTCAGGATTGCTTTGGAAAAGATTCAACTAGATGTAATCTTTAAAGTATGCCTGGAAGTTCTTAAGCAACAGTCTTTCTACAATGCTTTCATTGCGACTGTAGATGTTCCAGAGATCTACATGCAGCAGTTCTGGTATACCATCACTCAGGAATTGTCTACACAAAAGTTCTACTTCACAATGGGTGATCAAGTGATTGAAGTGAATGAAGATTTACTCTGTAATGCCTTTAACATCACTCCAAAAGATCTTGTACATCCTTTCACCCCTCCAGCTCCTGAGAAAGAAATCATCAAATTTGTCAACCAAATTGGATGTGTTACACCAATAAAGATCATCTAAGCTCTCAGAACCAATAACATGCAACTACCCTGGAGAACATTCATGACTATGATTAACATGTGTTTAACAGGGAAGAATAGTTGTCATGATCGTCCAAGACTTATAATGCTTCAACTGTTATGGGGTATGGTTACAAGCAGCAACATCGACTTTGCTAAACTCATTTGGGATGAATTCAAACGCCAAATTGAGACTATAAGGTACACCAACAGAAACTAGAACAAATTCCTTACCCATGATTCACAAAGCTCATTGTGTCATATGTGATGTCCAAAAATGACAAGATCCCCAAAAGACCTCTATCCTTCCATCACATTATCAAGCTCGATACTTTACTTGGTAACTTAAAATTCGCAAGCAAGGCCTTAAAAGATCCAGCCTATGGAATGCCCATTCCAGATGTGATGTTTAACAAAGTCATAAAGGCTTCAACTGACTATTCAGAGTATTTGGCTAAGTCTACTGGATCTACACGTGCCCAAGCAACATGCCAAGGCAAAGGATTGCTAACTAAGGATGGAGTAGAGTTTACTGTGAAGACGGTAAGTATCCATAAAAGGAAGAGATCTCAGACAGTGACAGAAGAGATTGGTCAATCTGAAGAAGCAATAAGTGATGAAGTTGACTCAAAAAAGACTAATGAGGAAGAAGTTGAACCATTGGTCAGATGTAGATTTACTGGGGTTAGCATTGGTAGTGAAGCTTACCAAAGGACTACAAATGAAGAAGAGAGAGTTGATCATTCTAAGAAGCTGAAGGGGTTGGAAACACTATCTACAGCTGCTCAACTTAAGTTAGACATGAAGAAAGCACAGAAAGCCAGCAAAGATGACTTCTTCATTCAACAACATTCCAAAGGCTCAGGTGAAGGATATAGTGTCACACCATAGGTTCCTAACGTGCACATACTGAAATGCACAAATGAGGGAGCTGGTAGGACATTAGAGGTTATAGATGAGCCTAGTGATGCTTCAAGTAGTTCAAGTTCTAACTCAGAGATCACAGTTGAAGACATCTCTAGTGATGATGATGAAGTCACTGAGAAACCTGATGAAGTCACTGAGAATACGAATGAAGTTACTGAGAAAGATGATGAAGTCACAGTGAAACCTGGTGCAGTCACTAAAAATGTTGATTATGTCACAATGGCAGATGAAGTACAACCAGCTGATCAACAGACTAGAGATGAAGTACATGGTGCTAATATTGAACCAGTAATAGAGGCACAAGCTGATGTTCAAATGTTTGAAGCTCAACCAAAAAAACCTGAAGCAACTATTGTCAGCTCCTCTCATACCCTTTCTTCTACAGAATTCACAAATCAGTTTCTCAATGAGCATGCTGATGTGAATCTTTCTGAATTTCCAAAAGATACGGTTGAATCAGAAGTTCAATCAATAGTGGATATACCAGTTAAACAAGCTACTCCAGCTTCACTAAGACATCCACTTGTTGATTCAACCGTAACACTGATCCCTGATACAACAACTGAACCACCTTCCCAACCTCCACCTACACAACCAAAACGAATCAAGATTAAACAAATGATGAAGAAGCCTCACAACCTAGATTTCTAAGTTGATGATACACCTCTTGGAAACAGAGTGTATAGACTTGAGAAAAAAGGTTGAAGCAATGTCAAAGTTTAACATTCAAGCAGCTATTGACAAATCCGTTGAAGCACGTCTTAAACGGATTGAGTTACCAAAAGGCCTCCTTGATTTCAAGAAAATCAAGCTAGAAAAGGCTGCCAAGCAAAACGTGCCCAAGAAATCATGGAACAAATCAGCAACTGCCATTTATGATCAAAAAAGCAGGCTGTACAGAATGATGGAGGAAGTCAAGGCATTCAACAGTCACTCAGCACACAAAGCTCTTTATGATGCACTTGCAGTTTCTCTAAGTGTTGATGAGGATGACATGGATATGATATTTGGTAAATCTCGTCAGACAAAGAGAAGAAGGGATGATCATGACAAAGACCCTTCTCCTAATGCTGATAAAGATTCAAAAAAGAGACAAAAGAAACATGATTCCTCTAAGAATGATAAAGACCAAGCTGGAACTTCAAAGCAAGGTAAACCATCTTCCAAACCATCCAAATCCAACAAACCTGTAGATGCAGATAAGGTAATATAGGACATAGAAACAGATACTGGAGAATGTGTTGAAGATGCGGTTCATGATTCTATTCTTACTACTCCTGTTATAAACAAGATCGAGTGGTTTAAGCAATCTCCCAGACCTGCTACTCCTAAAACTCCTGACCCTAATTAGAGCAAAGACCAAAATGCTGATACAGGACCCGAACAAAACTGGTTTCCAAAACTCGAGAAAGCTACAAAAGCACCCGAAGACTTTGATGACGTGTTGGGATCTACCTTTGGTTTCTTGAATTTCATGAAGTATCGTCTCAAGAAAGATACTGTGACACCCCAAGAATTTCCGTTCATTAATTTAGCCGTTTTCGTTTAGTAATTTGAATTTTTAAAAGTTTCGTTTAGCTTTTTCGTTTAACCGGGAAATTGTTCCGTTATTATCTGAGAATCATCACCGGGAGCGAACCGGGACACCAAACGTTGTAGTATTTTGGCAATAGCCACGTTTTTATGTTTTAAGGCAATGTTTAAAATTTCGTAATTTTCTGTGATACCGTTACTCGATTCGTTATTTACGTGATACGCGTTTTAATCTATACATATGCATGTGCAAGCAAAGGCCTTGGAAATTAATTCATAAGTGAGCACTAGTTCCTAGAATATGGGAAAACATTTTTGGTCCCCCCTTTAGTCTTGTTCATAACCGGATATGTATGTATGTGTACATAGGATTCAAATTTGAAAATCAAAATCACTAGACAAGCTTGCATGAAATGTGGTAAAGGACTAGTACTAAGTAGTGTGTGATAGGAGGATCATTTTGGTCCCCTATTTCTTGTCCCCCCTCCTAACCGTCGACATATATGCATGTGTATGAGTATGTGTGTGTAATCTTGGTATACATATTCACTTGTTCTCATTTCATTTCTTTCATTCACCAAAACATTTTCTCTTGTGCTTTCTCTCTCTAAAACACACATACATCTCTTTTCTTTCTTTCTTGGCCGACGCCTACAAACACACACCCAAATCCATTCGTTTTTAATCTTTGATCAACCATTTGAAGATATATTGTTCGAGTTGATTGTTATTTCATCCGGGTATTTTATAAAACAACGTTTGGGTTGTTTTTGATTTCTAATCATCTTTCGTCGTGTTTCTTTGTAAGTCATCTCTACTTTTTCATAAATAAGTTGTACTTTTGCATTCGTATGATCATTCCGAACAAGGTGTACAAAGCGGATCGTTGTGAAAATCATTATCTATTTTTCTATAAAACTACAAGTCTCAAAGTCTAATATTTTTATTATAAAAGGGAGAACATAAAAAGTAGTTGTACTTTTGCGTTTAAAAGTTCGTTGTGACTGTGTTGATATATATATTGCTATTATTACGGCTATATCGTTTATTTAAGATTTATCGTATATTAAGTTTAAATATTGTTGGCGAAGAGATTAAGTTAGATGTTGGATTTGTTGGAAGCGTAAATTGAATGTCGAAGAGGTTTAGGTTTAGAACGGATTTGTTGCGATATTTGAGGTGTTGTCGAAAATAGATCGGATATTCTTTCGAGTCAATAAAAGATGTACTTTTGTAAAACGGATGTTTTCACGTGTCGAGGTTGATAAAAATGGAAAGTCGATATTTTTAGAAAGGTCATGCCGAAATTTCATAAACTTTATAAAAGCGTCGAAAATATACTTTTATTATCAAACTTATGATAAAATGTAGAAAAACGTTAAGTGTCGAGTTTAGGTCAACATTTTTGGTTATTGAGTCAACGTTGATGTGTCGGGACACTAAAAGATGAAATACACTAAAAGACGAAATACACTAAAAGACGAAATACACTAAAAGACGAAATACACTAAAAGACGAAATACACTAAAAGACGAAATGCACTAAAAGACGAAATACACTAAAAGACGAAATATTTTCGAAGATGTTTCAAAACGTCGAGACTTGTCAAAACTTATAACTTTCGAAAGTACGTTTCAAAAAGGGATACACCCGTGTCTACTCGTGCTTGGATTATCAGTTCTTGCGTTAAGCGTTATTCGTTGTACATCATTCTTAAACGACGACTATATGTTAGGTTGTCGCTAGGACCGTGAGATTCGTCTTCATTTAATTTATTTCCTTTGATCCACAACTCGCATAAGGTGAGTTCATAGCCCCACTCTTTTACTCGTTTTGAATAAATGTTTATAACTTTGGGGTGAGAAACATGCTTGTTTACAAACTCGTTTACTTCATTGAATTTCAAACTCATATACGTTGATTACAAACTCATTTACATGATTGACTACAAATTTGTTTACATACTCGCTTTTACTATGGACAAAAGTATTTTGATTTACCTTTCCTGTTTATGTGTGGCCTAAGTTTTTCTTGCAAACCAAATTATTAAAAGTGAGATGAGATGATATGCCACTTTCATTATTAAAAGTGGAATGAGATGATATGCCACTTTCATTATTAAAAATAAGATGAGATGATATGCCACTTTCATTATTAAATGTGGGATGAGGTGATATGCCACATTCATTAAATGTGGGATGAGATGATATGCCACATTCAGTAAATGTGGGATGAGATGATATGCCACATTCATTAAAAATGAGATGAGATGATATGCCACTTTCATTATTAAATGTGAGATGAGGTGATATGCCACATTCATTAAATGTGGGAGGAGATGATATGCCACATTCAGTAAATGTGGGATGAGATGATATGCCACATTTATTAAAAATGGGATGAGATGATATGCCACTTCCATTATTAAAAGTGGGATGAGATGATATGCCACTTTCATTATTAAAAGTGGGATGAGATGATATGCCACTTTCATTATTAAAAGTGGGATGAGATGATATGCCACTTTCATTATTAAAATGGGATGAGATGATATGCCACTTTCATTATTAAATGT
>BQNB010164744.1:0-10349 GCA_026074375.1 Tanacetum coccineum
TTTATTCCGCTAAATCGTGAATGTGACGATTGAAACTTGACTCTTTTGTGTTTTACTTTTACTTTGGTATTTGAATTTTGAATTTTGACATTTTCAAGAGGATATTATATAAATTTATATTTGATGACGAGTAGAAATAAAAATAGTTTAACTCGTTTATCCGTTGCTTACATAACATGATAAATTGGTAGGATCTTACGATCTCGATCCGATCTTACGATCTCGATTTTGCAAAGACAAAAATGATCCCATGTGAGATCGCGATCTTGACAGCCTTGCTTATAAGTTACAGCTATAACTACTTTGTATCATAAACTAAAAACTCTCAGGTTGTGTTTGGCAACAAGCGTTTTGGAGCGGCAAACGACAAGAGGTAAGCGTTCTAGATAAAAAGTTTGTTTGGCAACACCTCAACAAGCATTTGAATATTGTTTAACCGCTCCAATCTCAAATGCTTTTTGAAGAAGCATTTCAGAACTGCTCCAAGCAGTTTGTTATAAAATTATATTTATACCTTCAAATATAAAATTTATATTTTCTTTAATTAAGTTATATGTTCTTTTTCGTAATTTTACAATTTTTAATTACAGCTTACAACTATGTTATGAATTACTTTTTTAAATAAAAAGCTACTTCTTTGCAAACATTCTAAAAATAAAAGCACAGCTTTCGAGTACAACTCTCATAAACTCCAGGTCTTAATAGTATCGTCTCAGCTACAGCTGTCGACTAATTCCGCCAAACTTACTATAGCTAAGCAACAATGGCAATTTATTTTGGATAGGATGGGAAAAAAAACCAATTTTTTTTCACAAAAGGAATTGGGCCGGATTGTGATGTAAATGGCCATTTGGGCCAATTTGTCTCAAGTCCCACGTGATGACAACAAACATTTTCATTAATTATGTTCCGTATCTCCATCTCTAGTTTCACTGCATTCCCATGATCACTCTCAAATAAATGCCCTTCACGATTATTCACTCACTTTCATAAACAATTATTTCCTAATAATAAGTTACAAACATATAAAGATGTAAATTGGCCTTTTCATAAACAACATATGTGCTTTTGTTGGTATTAAGCATGATTAAGTGTTGTAATATAATTACAAACAGCCAATTCATATTCACATGTTTTTTGTTTCTACTCAAAATATTTCCTTCTTTAATTTCCTATCTCATTTTAGACTTCACACATCCCTACTTGCACTTTTTATCCATCTTCACTACATATATCGACATCACATCGATCCACATACATCAGTAATATCATCTCCCATGGACTGCACAACAAATGTCGTCATCCTTGTTTCAGTATTGGCTATGTTTTTGCAACTTGTAGCTTCGAGACCGATTGTACCACATATAAGTGTCATGGGTATGGTCTATTGTGATGCTTGTTACAATAACTCTTTCAACACCCACACGTACTTCTTATCAGGTTAGTTCACTTCACCGTCTTCTTAATCCTTTTTATTTGTTTTAGAACACTAAAGGAATAATTATTAGAGTATTGTTTCATTGTAGGGGCCGAGGTTAGGATAGACTGCAAATTCAATGCGGTTTCACCAAGAACTGCTGAGCAGATATCTTTCTCAGTTAACAGGACTACCAACCAATATGGTGTCTATAGACTAGATATACCTTCTGTAGATGGGATATATTGTGCTCAAGATGCTGCGGTTTTGAACGCGTGTAGAGCTACACTAATTAGAAGTGATTCACCAACTTGCAATGTGCCTGGTTTCATAACCACTTCTAATGAATTCTCTATTAAATCTAAGCAGGCGAACATATGCATCTATAGCATGTTTGCCTTGAGTTTTAGACCATCCAAGAAAGATCTTTCTATTTGTGGAAAGTAGTAGTACTTGTTAGCTAGTATCGTTTCTGTTCCAATTGATCCATGTAATGTTAGTAATCTGATTTCCACTTGATAATTCCAAGATTCTAGTATCTTGTTGCGAGTGTATAGTAAACAGCATTTGTTTGTAATGTCATCTATTGGGGTTTGAAAACAAGCAACAGTTTTGTTGTCGGGCCCCAAAGCGTGCAAAAACGATTTGTCCATCTTTTGTTGTTATTATTCTGAAAATGGAATTGTCAGTCTAATGCGCTCTATAGATTCTTTTTGTCTAGCGCTAACGAATATGTTCATCACTATTCAATTTGGCGGGGGCGGGAGGTGGGGGTGAAGGTGGCTTGAGGTTGGGGGCTATGGAGGGGGCTGTTTGGTAGGGGGGTGAGGGTTGAGCGGGGGGGGTGGGGGTGGAGTTGGGGAGTGGGTTGGGGGGTGGTTGCAAGGAAGGGTTGGGGGGGGGCGGGGTGGGGGAAAAGGGGGGGGGGAGGGGGCGGAGGGAGTGGGGGGGGGAAGGGGCTGTTGTGGGGTGGAGAGGGGGGGGGTTGGAGTTGGGCGCGCAGTGGGGGGGTGGGGGGGGGGGAGGCAGGGAATGTGTGGTATTGGGTAAAGGGGGGGCGGAGGTTGGGGGGGGGGAAGGAGGTGGGGTGGTGGGTGGTCGGGTGAGTGGAGGGGGGGGGGTAGGGACGGGGGGGGTAGATGGGGGGGTACGGCGAGCTTTGTGTGTGGGGGGGGTGAGATGAGCTGGAGGGGTGGGAGGGGGGTAGGGGGGGTGGCGCGAATTCCGTGGGGGGGGGGGTTGAGGGGGTGAGTAGGGATGGGTGGAGGTCGGAACGGGGGGGGCAGGGGGCGGGGGGGGTGGGGGTGGGTTGGTGAGGGCGGGTGGAGCGGGTGGGGGGGTGGGGGGGTGCATGGGGGGGGTGGGGGAGAGGGGGCGGGGAGGCGGGAGGGGGTATGGGTTACTTATACTGTCTTTGGTTGGCGTTGTCTTTGTCTGTTTGTCTTAGGTGATCCATGTATGTTTGTAATCTGATTTACCACTTGATAAACACAAGCCAACGAATAATTGGAGGGGGGGGCGGTAGGGGAGTGGGGGGGTTGGGGGGTTGGGATGGGGAGGGTAGAGGGGGGATGGAGGGGGGGTGGGGGGTGGTGTGGGGGGGCTGGTGCGGGATATGGAGTCGGGGTGGGGGGGGTGTTGAGGTGGGGGAAATCTTTGTCGAGATGGGGGGTGGGTGGGGGGGAAGGGCGAGGGGGGGGCGCGCGAGAGGGGGGGGAAGGGGTGGAGTGAGTGAGGAGGGAGAGTGGGAGGGGGGGCCTGGGTTGGGGGAGAGAGGGTCAAGGCAGTTTCGGGGGGAAATGGGGGGTGGGGGAGGATGGGGGGCGCGTGGAAGGGTGTTGGGGAGGGGGGGAGAGGGGCGGATGTGGATGGGTCTTGGGTTGGAGAGGGGGGGGACGGGGGAGGTCAACCGGTGGAGGGTGGGAGGGGAGGGTGGGGTGAGGGTGTAGGGGTGTAATGGGTGGGAAGCGTGGGGGGGGGCGTTAGGCAAGGGGGACGGAGGGGTGGGGGCGGGGGGGGGGGCGTGGGGGGGGGGAGGGGGGGGAAGTAGGGCAGGGGGGGGGGATGGGTTGAGGGGAGTAGTGGCTGTGATGGGGGGGTTGAGGGGGGACGTGTGGAGGGGGGGAGTGTTTTGTGGTTGTGGGGGGGGGCGAAGGGTGGGGTGTGGGGTCGTTGCAGCGGGGGGATGGGCGGAGGGGGAGACGGGGATGGGCGGTGGGGGGGGGGGGGGGTGAGGGGGGGGGGGAGGGGGGGGGCTGAGGGTAGGAAGTTGATGACGCGGGTTGAGGTGCGCAGGTAGGGGGGGTGCGGGAGGAGGGGGGGGGGGAGTCGGCGGGGAAGGGGAGGGGGGGGTCGGCGGGGGCCGGGGCGGGGGGGATGGGGGCGGGTGTGGGGGGGGGTGGGAGGTGGGGGTGTGCGGTGCGGGGTGTGTGGGGGCGGGGCGTATGCGGTGGGATGGGTGAGCGGGGAGGGGTCGGGGGGGGGGGTGTGGGTCGGTGGACTGGGGGGAGAGGGAGGGGGGTGTGGGTGTGCAGGTGGGCGGGTGGTCGGGGGTGGGGGGGGGGAGGCGTGGGGGAGTAGGGGAGGGTAGGGGGGGGATCTATGGGGCTGGGTGGGGGGGGGTGGGCTGCGAGGGGGGGAGGGCGGGTAGGGTTGATGGGATAGGGGGGGCGGGGTGGGGTTAGGGGTGTAGGCGAGTGGTAGGTGGGGGGTGGGGGGGGGGTATTGGGGTGGGGAGAGGCTAGGGAGGGGGCGGGGTTGGGGCGAGGGCGGTTAGTGGTTTTGGGGATGGGGGGGGTGTTGGTATTGTGGGGGGGGGTGTGGGGCGTTGGTCGGGGGAAGGGGGGGTGTTGGGGGGGGGGTTGGGGGGCGATGCGGGGAGGGTGGTAGGTGGTGTGCGATAGGGTGTGGGTGTGGGGGTCCGGAGGGTAGTGGTATGGTAGGTGGGGGGGGTGGGTGGGGCGGCGTACTTTTGTGGAGGGGGGTGGATGGGGGGTGGGCGGTGGGGGGGGTTGGTCGGAAGGGGGTGGGGGAGGGGCGGTTGGGTTCCGGGGGGGAGGTGGGGGGGGGGTCGGGTGTGGGGGAGGTGGGGGTGGTGGAGGGGATAGTTGGGGGGGGAGGGGGGAGGGTTAGAAGGGGGGTGGCGGGTCTTCAGGGTGGGGGGGGAGGGTGGTGGGGGGGTGAGTGAGGTGGGTTGGATGATGCGGGGGTGCGGGTGACGGGGGAGGGGGTGGGGGCGGGCGTGGGAGGGGGGGGGAGGGGGGGGAGGGTGGGGTGGGGGCGGGGGGGTCTGTGGCGTTTGGGGAGGAGTGGGGGTGTTGTAGGTGGGGGGAGCGGGGGGGGGGAGGGGGTGGGGGTGGGTTGGGGGGGCTGTGGGTGGGTGTGTGGTGGCGGTGGGTGGCGGGTGGGAATCATACCTTTCTATTTGGTGGGGCCGGGGGGGACGGTGAGGGGGGGGGGGGGAAGGGGGAGGTAGGGGGGGGTGGTGGCGGATGGGGGGAGGAGCGGGGGGGTGCCGTTTGGGGGGGGCTGGCGTATCTGTTTTTTAGTTTTTTGCGGGACTCTTTTCTTTTTTCTCTTTGGCCTTTTTCTTTCTTATCTTTATTTTACATTGTTTTCACAATGGGTTTTTTTCTCCTAACTTTTTTGACTTGATCTAGATATTTTTTTTTTTTTTTTTTTTTTTCTTTTTTTTGTTTTTTTATTTTCTTTTTTGGGTCCTTTATTTTCTTTTTTTGATCCATGTAATGTTAGTAATCTGATTATCCCACTTGATGAGTCCAGATTTAGTATCTTGTTGCGAGTGTATTAAATCAGCATTTGTTGTAAGGTCCATTATGGGGTTTGAAAATACAAGCAACAGTTTGTTGTCGGGCCCCAAAGCGTGCAAAAACGATTTGTCCATCTTTTGTTGTTATTATTCTGAAAATGGAATTGTCAGTCTAATGCGCTCTATAGATTCTTTTTGTCTAGCGCTAACGAATATGTTCATCACTATTCAATTTTAAGTTGCACAAACCGCCTAAAAACATTACACTTGTATGCAGTGTTTTGCATACAGCAAACATACTTCGCATATAAGATGTGTCATTGGTTTAGTCAATGGCTAGATACAGAACCACTTATCTAAAAGTTCAGATAATGGCATAAGTATTGTTTATCCTTGCAAAAAGCATGAATAAACAAACCTCAAGGTGCGCATTTTGACAAATGCTTTATGGATTCAGCTTTCATAGACATGGATACTTATTAACGCTTACTCTTTAGAATAAGTGAACGTTTGGACGGCAGCAGTTCCATAGCATCACTGCATAATGGAACATTGCAAAAAACATGATACTGCTACAACTTATCAATAATGAACAAATACTGTAGAACCTTTCGCTGGTGAAAACATAGGACATGATCATAAATAGCTTGCAGACTTGTTTTTCATTAAAGATCACAATGCAATATATTCATTGCAGCATGTGCAATTGAATACGCCGAGTCCTTTAGATCAGTGTACCATATGCCAGCGTCTGCATAAAATATTTAATGCATTCCTGTATAATGAGAGCCCAAATTAGTTACCTAAGCCATTATCAACTTTGAGACATGGAATTTAATTTGTCTCCATTAACAAACTTCCAAAGTAGCTTTGTTGATATTTATCATCACTTTTCTCCAACAAATTTTAAAGTGCGACTCAGAATACATATTCTAATAAAAGATAAACCAGAAAGACTTCTTGTATTAGCATATGCAACGTAACTAGCTAAGGAACTTATAAAGCTTTGTTTCCACTAGCTAGACATGTGATCGGGTAGATTTATACTTTCACAGATTTGAAAACTAACATAAATGTTTGTACACCACCCACCCATGTAACCATTTGGAATTGTTAAAACTTGGAACTTAAATTCTAATGTTCATTCAATGAGTTACATTGTTATCTTTTCTTTGTATGGTGTCATTTAAGTTACTGGTTTGTACGGGGTCGACGACATTTCCTTGAAACACATGTTCATCCTTATATTTGTATATGATAATAGCCGATTCATGGTATGTATGTAGTTGATAGTTCTCTACCCGAATATAGCGTATGCACCACAGGCGATATTTTTCAGTTTATTTGTATGATTGTATCCATATTTTCAATAAAATATTTGTTTTGTATGTTCTATAACTCTGGTAACCAACATTTTGTACATTATACAGTTCAAATACTTGTGAATCTGGTGTACCAGCACAGACAAATGTTGGCTTAAAAAAGGGGTTGGTTATTGGTAAAGTAATACCCTCAACCTTTTTGTTTTATTTTTTATTTTTATTATAAAACTGTGAAATAAAAAAACGAAACAGAAAATATAAAATTTAATAAAGAAAAAGTGATAAAACACAAAAAAATACAAAGTAGAAAATATTAAAATTGTTTTGTCTAGTTAATACAATGCTTAAAAAGGAAGTAGAAACCTAAGTTGCACGGGGACGGAAACGGGGACGGGGACGGAGACGGGTACGGGTACCGGAAAACGGCAACATTCAAAAATTCAAGAAACGGGTACGGCGGAGAAACGTCTATGTGTTATATAATATATTAGTATATAACAAATTGTCTTCCAAAAAAATATTACATAATATTAAAAGTTTAAACAAATATTCTATAATACTTGGTTAAATAAAACTAGCTAACAATTCTTTTAGAAAAGTATACTCAATATAGTAAAAAAACTCACAATTAAGTTATGTTAAACTAAAAATAAATATTTGGTCAAACAAATCCCACGTGATGTGGGCAAGTGGACAACTGGGCATACATAAAAAAGGACAATACTTTGGAAACAGTCAAAGTCAAATGGACAAAACTCAACAGTCAATACTTTGGAAAGCAAAAAAGACAAAATTCAACAAAATACAAACTTTTTATCATCATCTTCTTCTTCTAATCTCCATTCCTCAAGACCGAACATCAACATCTCGAACCAGGGTCGTCCTTGCATAGGAAACGTGACTTTTTGGGCGAGAAACGTTTCCCCAAACATTTCCTAGATAAGGATCGGCGTACCCTAATCGAAGAAACATTTTCACTTTTTCCGGGGACGTTTCCGAGGCGTTTCCCCACGTTTCCTGGCGTTTCCCGTTTCCCGACGTTTCGGAAACGCGATACGGCATCTCGGTGGCGTTTCCGTGTATCCTAGGTAGAAACCTCTTTTTTACCCGTTGTATTATCACCGGTGTACACTGGTCATATCATAACATGCCAAATCGCGAATAACATTTTATTAAATATTTCATGTAGGGATGAGCGTATAGACCCGAATCCCGGTACCGAACCGGAACCGTACTGGTTCCGTATCAAAACGGTATCGAATTTCAGTATACGGTACCGGACCGGTACCATGATTCGAGTAAAAAAAATTCGGGACCTTTAATTCGGTATCGATACCAAAACGGGAAAGTACCGAATAATACCCGAAATTTGAATAATTATGTTTTTTTTATTAAATTACTTATCCAAACACCCATTGGGCCTTTGAATGGAGGTATGTTTATATTTTGTTGTTTATAATTCGTTTCACATGTTATTAACATACTAGTAGTTCTATTTAAATACCAAATACCAGTACGTAGTTCTGTTTATAATTCGTTTCATATGTTATACTATGTAAAGTTAAAGCCATCTGTGATGGTTGTACTATGTAAAGTTAAAGCATAACGAAAAGTGTTCAACATAGATTATGTATTTGAGTATGCAAAATCATGTTAAGGGATTTTCGATCACAACAGTTGATAATAATTAATAAATGATGTACTAGGAACAACTCTAACAACTTTGCACATTTTAGTAAAAGGGAAGAGAGTTACACAAGAATAATTGTCGTTTCATATGTTATACTATGTAAAGTTAAAGCCATCTGTGATGGTTGTACTATGTAAAGTTAAAGCACAACTAAAAGTGTTCAACAGAGATTATGTATTCGAGTATGCAAAATCATGTTAAGGGATTTTCGATCACAACAGTTGATAATAATTAATAAATGATGCACTAGGAACAACTATAACAACTTTGCACATTTTAGTAAAAGAGAAGAGAGTTACACAAGAATAATTGTCGTTTTGTTGAAAATGGTTTAGTTTGTTTATTTTGAACGATTTCATATGATTTTGGTGGAAGTTTTTAAGTTTAGGAATGTTTGTAACTTACGACTATCTTGGTGATATATTTATTTAATAGTTGGTTGCGTTTTCTAACACGATGTAGTTCGAAATCACTTGAAAATGCACGTTTTGTCATGTTTTTTTTTGTTGTCACATAAAATTAGTAACAAGTAATCTGAATTCTTTTATGGTATAAAAAAATCGGGAAGAACCGTATCGCAACCGATTTCCTGTACCCGAATCCTGTTCTGATACGCTACCGGTACCCTTTTTATGCTCAGAAAAAAATCGATACCACCAATTCGGTACGGGTTCGGTACCACCATACTGGTACCGTGCTCATCCCTAATTTCATGTCACACATCTAACGTTCAGGTCATCATTTTATCATATTTCAGTTTAACAAATGCTCAATATAAAACATAGACCACATTTTGGTAACGCAAATGAAATAAACATAAGCGATGACAACTAAAAAAATGCACATACGTCTATAAGTTTGTCGTTAATTTAAAGAAAAATGTAGCCATAAAAATTACATGACTTAAAATTACCAAATTTTTGTTTGATCAATAAGATAAAAATTATTCACCCACCGTCTCAAAATTATTGTCTTCTGACAAAAAACACACACACTTTAAAAAAAGTGCATTTATGATAAACTTGACAAAAAAGCACACTGACAAAAAGAAGAATGACAGTTTTATCATTAACTAATTAATTAAAGTTTTTTAAAGTTTGTAATAATAATTTCAAACAAGAATAATATGATAAACTTAATCAAACTTTGTATTTATTTTTAATACTAGCTTATAAACCCGTGATAAATCACGGGTAGCTTTTAAAAGGTTAAAAACAAATCAGATATGTGAAGCAACAAATATAAATGATCAATCATGAAGCGGAAATCTGCATAACTTGAGTAATGGAAAAAAGAAGTTTACATACAAAATTCCAATAGCATAAGATTAAAGTTTTCATTATATGCCAACTGTTTCCGCGCTACATTATTTTCAAATATATGCTCGAGTGGTAAATGATGCTCATATGTGAAACTTACATGTAATATATGTTAAGAACAAAAAAGAACTTCACATTCCAAACTATCAGCACAAAATGAATGTAGGTGGACTAAAAGCTTTTGAATTGAAACATTTTTTTCAAAAGGAGACCAGTTTGGACTCGTGCGAGAAGTTTGTCACACGTTGTAAGCTCAAAAAACTGAACTTCTCCTTAAAAGGAATTAGCAATGGATCCCCAAGGATGATGAGAAATCACTGTATCATCAGAACATAAAGAAACTTTAATAAAATTCATTCAACAATTTATCAATTAGGAATCAAGAAAGCACAAAATCAACTCTATAATATGATGGGAAAGTAAAAAAAGAGATGTTATTGAGAAGCACATAATGAGTCAAATAACTAACATGTTAACAGTTAAAAAGTTTATGTGGATTAGCTAATCCTAAGCCAACCCGTTTTGAGAATACTTAAAAAGTTTAATCAAAATTGCTCACGTGTTTATCTACTTTAATTGCTTTCAAAAACCATTTATACATTCATATTTTGCCCTTTATCATCTTGTCCTCCGATTATTAACGGGTTGCCATTAATTATTAACAAATTGGTCCTTAAGACTCGTACATTTAGAGACTAATAGTTGGTCAAATTGGTATCACATAAATAACAACATACTTTTAGTGTGCATCGCTTCTATCCAAGCATCATCAGTCATTGCCTCCCTAATGCTGAAATCATACAAAGATTACAACAATGTAACTTCTATGCTA
>BQNB010164746.1:0-14301 GCA_026074375.1 Tanacetum coccineum
AAAACAGGTTCAGTTAATAAATCCGATTTGGACGTTTGAGCATCATTGTAAACAATGGCTGGAAATTCATTCTCGAAATTATTAAAGAAGTCTAAATCATCAAAATAACTGACCGTAGGCTTGGGTGATGGAAGCAAAGGCATATTGACTTTATCATTATCATTTTCCGAATCAGTTTTTAAATTGTTGACAGAAATTATTTTGTAAGAAAATGAATTTTTGTCAAAAATTACTGTGCAATCTTCATCGTCGGATTCGTCAAATGATATTCTAAAGTCAATTTCATCGTTGTTAAGAGAACTTACCGTAGGCTCACATGAGAGTGCTGCTTCAGATGTTAACGTGTCGTTAAAGACTATAGCTGGGAATTCAGTTTCAACCGATCTGAGGTCGTGAACGTCTTCCTTATCCCAGATCTTACCATACATAGCAGTTTCCTAATTATACACCTTACCACGCCTACGAGCTTTTTCTTCCTCAAACCTGATATACTCCACCATAGTAATGTTGAGGTTGTCCATTTTAATTTGTAACAAATTCGCTAGGAAAAAAAACTATCAAATAGCTTAATACGCCGTATTGATGATAGAGTTGAATACGTTGTATTGGTTTGAAAAAAAAATTATACGTCGTATCCAATAAATTGAATACGCCGTATTGGTTTAAAAAATTTATAGCTTACTCTGAATAATGCACACAAACACACAATATGCAAAAATATACAATGCAGAAAATTGAACACACAAAACAAACACACAAATATGCAAATTAACCTAAGCTACACTAAACTAAACTAAAACACTAATAAAAACAAGAATTAAACAACTTCACTCCCCAGCAACGGCGCCAAAAACTTGATGTGTCGTTGTATAGGTGTTATTTATGTATCAAGTTTTACTATTTATTTTATGCCGACTATACCTAAAAACAACACTTTAACGGGCAGTGTACTCGATCAGATGAAGTTTCGTGGTAAGTAAGGTGTCGATCACTAAGAGCGAGAGCGTTAATCCTAATTCTATCAGTATTTAAGTTTTCTAAGTTAAACCTAAAACTAATGCAAAAGGGAGGTTTCAGCCTGAGAGACTGGCATGGTTTTGTGTATCTAACCTAAGGTTTTGATGACAAGTAAAGCAATAAACATACATAAGAAGACAAGAAAACGATAGAGGAACGGTCAAAAACTAATGTAAGGAAAACATATCAACCATGAATAATCCGATAAATGCAGGTTTGTTTATTTAGTGCAATGATTGTCTTATCTCGAAGGGCATATCATTCCTAGACTTAGGCGGTACTTCTTCCTAAGACCTAGACACGCTAATTCTGTCACAATTAAACGCATTCGCATAAAGTAAGCATTTGTTGATTATAATCTATCTTAGGATCTAAGTAATGGTGCTCTTACTAAACCCTAGCTCATTGAGACTTTACCCACTTACTGCTTAACGACGATTTATATACTAGTAGTCCACTATCTAAAGGCAAAGATAGGTTAATATTTGTGATCCTATGATTCTAGATATATAAATTGCAATATGGAGAGCTATCCCAGACTCTTAGCCTACGCCCAAACAACACCGAAGTTGCAGCGCATTAAATATGTAGGACTAGACCCAGTTGAATGATAGGTCGCATACTTAAGCATGTAAACGAATATAAATTGATAAACATAAACAACAATCAACGATAAATTAAGCAATCGAGATAAACAAACCAAACATTAGATCTTCATAAACATGGTTGATACCTAAAGGTATCAGCCGATAGTCATTGTAAAAATACACACGGTTTGATATATGAACGATTAAAGTAAAGAAACCTCGATCGAACGCGTATTCAGTTGTGTGAAGATTACAAGAGTTTTCCTATGATCTTGAGGCTCTTTTCTGACCTTCTAGGCTCTTCTGATCGTCTCTTGGTCGACTTGGTGGTTTAGGGATTCACTTGCATGATTAAAATTGAGTTTAGGGTCGTCTGTATATATAGGGTCTGGTAGTCGGTTCGATACGGCGTATTGGGAAGCTCAATACGGCGTATCGGACATCCTGGATACGGCGTATCGGACATCCTGTATACGGCGTATCGGATCTATTGGGTACGGTGTATCGGGCCTATTGGGTACGGCGTATTGGGCTACTCCGGTACGGCGTATTGGCTCATTGGGTACGGTGTTTTATACATCTTGGGTACGGCGTATCGAGCTTCTTGGGTACGGAGTATTGGCTGAAAGTGTGCTTTTTTTATATTTGACCAAAGTATAATATACGACGTATATACTGATGTGGATACGGCGTATTCTTCAAAGTCAGGCAATGGTCTTTTGATTCGTCAAAGTCTTGGATACGTCGTATAGGTCTATAATAATACGGCGTATTTGCTGTTACATCAGTAGACTTTCCCGAACTATTCGTTTATGCTCCAAAATGTGTGCCTTTTAGCATAACTTCACCAAGTACTCCATAATTACTGCAATTCTCAAATACAAACGATTAAGTAATAATTATTTGCAATAATTATACAAAATGGGTAATATACATAGGATAAATGATGCTATAAAATAGACGTTATTTGATGTCATCAACTTGTTCACTCGATGTTTCTATATAGTCATTGTCTATACCTATTTATGTGTGATGTCCAGAGCATTTAAAGCCACAAGGTTTAATTATTTATGTAGTGTTGTTGTACTAACATATTAACTTTAATTGAAAACGAAATATATTACAGCATTCATAGCATATATTACAAATTAACAACAAACCAACAAAAATCATAAAAACATACAAATGTTTAAAATCCAAACAACTTAAACCAATTATTTGAACCATTCGTGTTTAGATCAGCTAGATGTTGCGATGCATATTGCTGACAATTGTATTTTTTCATACATTTGAGCTGATTCTGTGTGATGTCCATCGTATGCTTGAGATGTGTTTGTGTAATGTTGCTTGTAAGGTTCTGATGGGCATGTGGTTTCACCGTATTGTTGTGATGAGTAATGGTTATAAATTTGGAAAGTGTTGTCATAATGTTGATGTGGGTTGTAGAATGATGGTTGGTCATTTCTTGGAATTTCTTGATCATATTGTCTACGTATGTTTACAGGCGGCTCAACGACAAATGTTTTTTTTGCAATGACCACGTTTGTGTCCCGCTTGTTTGCATCTGGTACAATGTATAACTCTTGACTCCTCTCCTTGAGATTGTATACGGTTTGTATTTTTTGGACGATCGGGCTGTGGGTTTTCCATTCGAGGAGGAATAGCTTTCTGAATATTGTGCGGAAATTCCCATTGTTGCATATTTCTAAAAAAATGAATTGATTCCGAGTAAGTGCGTTGATATTTTGGTTTTTTAAACCAATCTACTACAAATTGGACACAATTCGTCAAACCCATAAACCTTGTTACAGCTATGACGTGACCACACGAAATCCCTGAAAGCTGCCATTTACGACATTCACCGATGCCTGTTTGTAAGTTGACTTCACAAGTATATTGACCGTCTAAAACTTGGTATTGGTAGTGGTTAACATTGTTAACAACCCATGTGGCGCTTTTCATCCTTTTTTTAGTCACTTTGTTTGCTACCAAATCAATTATTTCATACATCATATTTGCTACAAGAATACATAAACAAGAATCAATATATTAGTTGATATTAAAAAAATAAGTTTTAGATTATGTATTCTAAGAAAGATACCAGCGAGTTCTCGACGTTTATAGTACCAGTCTTGCACCATCGCACGATACGTCTCGGCCAACTTTAACACTGGTAGCTTTCTATTTATCACACTACAAGCATTAACAGACTCCACACTATTCGATGTCATATAATTGTAACTAACTAGTGGGAAATGCGCTCTTGACCATGCTTGAGGACCAGCCTCACAAAGCTTGTGGTATGCATCAGGTTGAACAGCCTGTAGTATGCTCATGTTTCTTGCAAATTCTTCTGGTGTATATGCCTTGCATATTTTTCAGAATAGACCTTTTGTTTTTTCTTTTTCAATGATAGGTTCATCATAAGATGACGACAACATACAGCATGAAAGGCTAAAGGGAATTCATTGTGTACCGCCAAAGCTATAGCAGGATGCCTATCAGATATGAATATCAAATTGGGGTTATCACCTATGCATTCTTTGAGTACAGACATCCAACATGACCAACATGGACCTGTTTCCCCTTTGCATATACCAAAAGCAATTGGCACAATCTGATTGTTTCCATCCATGCCCACAACTACAAGATTTATTCCCTTGTATAGACCCTTTAAATGCGTCGCATCGATTATAAGAAAAGGGCGTAGACAATTGAGGAATGTATGAATCTGAAATAAAACATTATAAATATACTATATATAGTGACGTACTAGTATTTTCTAATTCAGAAAAGCTGAGCATGACTTACCGAAGCACCAATGGCAATGAATAACATCTCGAAAACTTCTTTTTCATCTGTTTTGATACGTGTGACTGTCCCTTGGTTTTTTCTTTCTAGGTTGTGACAATAATACGGTAGCATTTCAAAAGATTCATACGGTGAACCCCTTATCTGCTGTATCCCATAATCCTTTCCTCACCATGCTTGTATGTAAGATATATTTATTTTATATTCGGACAAAATATCTTGTTGTATATCTTTCCCTTTTAAAAGACGCTTACTATCTTGTAACTTAGGAGTGATAATGTGAGCAATTACCTTTTTGTTTGCATTTCGATGGTTAGGATATGTTTGAGTTTTTGGACACGTGTGAACATCATTAAGACGTGAACGTAAAATTTATCTAGTATTAACCCAAAGTTTGGCACTTAAAAGACTTCCAAGCACATTATGTAAAATGATAGCATTTTAATTCATTACCTATACGGGGCTGAACATGTCAAAATAAAAATTAGAAACCGTCGTTTAACAGCATTCAACCTACCAAGCCCAGATCTAAAACTTCCTTATTGTCAAAAATATTGTTTTGTTTAACTTCTTATTGTTTATTATAATGCTTTGAATAAATAGGGTTTTTGACTTTGTAAACTGGTGGTTCTGAATGCCAGTCTTAACTGACAGTAGAACAATTCTTCCAATTATATTTGAAAATTGGGTTTGTGGGTTTTCCAAATCTACACCAATCATCTGAATCTTTTCTTTTTTCATCTTCGTTTTCTTTTCGTTTTGATCACGAAGGCAAATGAGGATTCCTAGTTTTGTAAACATGGGGCTCAATTATATATCCGGGATTTCATTCAATTGAAAATATAGGTTAAAATTCAAAGATCTAAATCATTGTTGAAAAAGCCGTTACTAGAATTATTATTATTAAAAAATAGATTGGCAACTTGTTTTTGACACTTGGCGGTATCCAAAAAATTAAAAAACATGATTTTTAGATTGTTTGCCCATAAAATTTGTAGTTTCGCCTATTGGTTTTATGTTGTAGAAACATAAACAAAAGTGCTACTACTGATTTGTGAAACTACAAGTCACCGATCAACAAAGAATTACCCTCAGCATCGTCTGAGATTATCAAAAGTATATCAAATGACGAGAGCTTATAAACCGCTTTAATTTAATCCGATAATTTGCCTTCCAGATTGAATTTCCCTACAGCAATCATTTCCATGTAACGTTATAGTGGTACACCAAATCTTCATACATAATGCGCCTCATTGCTTTTCAATTATAATGAATTTATTCATTTGATTTTTCTATATTTGATTGCATATTTATAAGATTGAGTTTAGATTGTTTTAGGTTAATGTTGGTTTCATGATATTTATAGTAATTGAATATTCATACTATACAGTAAATGAATAGTCAAAATCATGTCATAAATCGCGTATATTATAAAGTGATATTATATTTTTCATTGAATAGTCAAGT
Source organism: Tanacetum coccineum (assembly GCA_026074375.1). Lineage (NCBI taxonomy): Eukaryota > Viridiplantae > Streptophyta > Magnoliopsida > Asterales > Asteraceae > Tanacetum > Tanacetum coccineum. The sequence goes on from BQNB010164746.1 coordinate 5,883, forward strand.
CAATCATTATAAACAGTAAATGATTAGTCAAAATCATGTCATAAATCGCGTATATTATAAAGTGATATTATATTTTTCATTGAATAGTCAAGTCAATCATTATAAACAGTAAATGATTAGTTAAAATCATGTCATAAATCGCGTATATTATAAAGTGATGTTATATATGTCATTGGCTAGTCACGTCAATGTTTATAAACACTAAATGAATAGTCAAAATCATGTCATAAATTGCGTATATTATAAAGTGATGTTATATATGTCATTGTCTTGTCAGAATCATGTCATAAATCGCGTAAATGCAAAGTGATAAAATACATGTCATAGCCTTGTCAACTCAATGTTCCTATGAAGTCATTGAACTGTAGTAAAATAGTATCTGAAATGTACGAATAATGTGAAATGATGTAGACTACGGTATTACTATATGTATACCTTATCAAATAGCATACATCCATCTTAAAATCTCCAACTCATACATTCATTAAAAAATTTAAAATATGCCAGACAACATACTATTTAACATTCAATTAGTTATCATGAATAAACTACCAATGAAGTCTTTACTTCAAATTTGTACAGTGTCAAATAGATAGAAGTCTTCCATAGACTGTTTCAACTTCATTCGTAATTATGGTTTTCGGGAGAGAAATAATTGTTGTTTATATTTAATCTTTAAGCAAAATATTGAAGGTTTTATCTGCCAGTCATATGAAAAAATGGATTAGGTAGGAGGAGCATAATTATCACACATGTAGTTTTCAAATTTTTAATATTTTCTCTCTAACACCAATTGAGCTAACAATCTGAAGGTGTATTGTGTTTTTCAATTGGCGAAAACTCGATGCGTAGTTCTTGGAACCCATCCCTAAAAAAATTGAGTAGAACATAAGTGTCCCAATTACAAGCTTCCAGACCTGATTCCTAAAAGATATTGGTTTTGTGTCCGTCCTAACACTCTAGACCCAACACTTTTGAAGATAAATTACCCCTATTACGGTCAAAGTCCATGGTATGTGTCAGTGTTGACATTAAGCTTGAGAATTTGGTGTATACTTGAGAAATTATTGTTTGCCACGTGAATCTATAAGAATAAAACGGATCAATCAACATTGTGGGTGGAAAAAAAATTCTGGTTGTTCAAGATAGTTGATAGTGATTGATGGACTTCGTACAAAATTTACCATGTTAGAGTTCATCGATTGATTACTCACCAATTTCAGGTGATAGACATGCCTGAACAGATGCGTGTTGGGGAGTTTTTACCTACATACTATATTTCCCAGCTTGAAGACTCTATTATAATTTATGGAAGTTTCCGTTTCGGTAACTGCCGTATTTTATATGCATGGGAATCTACAGGTTTGATGATGGTAGAAAGTTTTCAATCGTATAACAACTATTCACCATTTCCATACCACAGAGCCATAGTAGCTCAAATTACTTGGGTTCAGTAAAGATAAGCAACCAATAGTTGAAGCTGCGATCTTCCAACAATGGCATCAGTCACTACAAGTGTTCAATCTAAGCTTTCAAACTTTTCAAAACGTTGGTGTCGAAGCAAATCGTGGTTCATTTTTCATTGGCCCATACAAAGAATCATTAATGCTTCTTAATGAACAAAATAACGCATTAATAAATTAGGTTTTGTCGTTAATCTTATTAATTTATGTCAAATCATGTCATAAATATGTAATAGAATTGTCAAAATCATGTCATAAATCGCGTAAAATACTAAGTGATAAAATAGATGTCATAGACTTGTCAAATAAATGTTTCTATATAGTCATTAAATTGTATAATCTATAATAGAATTGGCAGAATCATGTCATAAATCGTGTAAAATACTAAGTGATGAAATAGATGTCATGGACTTGTCAAATCAATGTCATCTATATTCAGTAAATGTAAACACTTGTAAACACATTTAGTTTCAATGTTGTTCCTCTATATATAAACCCTCATTTGTTACTCTAATCATACACTTCTATATTCAACATCATATTCCTCAAATATTTTCTTTCTAACTTGTTTAAAATGTCCGACTACTTACCTTTTGATATCCAATTCAAAATCATGAAAAAAAATCCTGTTAAGAGTTTACTCAAGTTTCATATGGTGTCAAAGCCATGGAAGTTTACAATAGACAGTTACATCTTCATCCGTGATTACGGTTCTCATGAATGTGCCATGTGTTGTTTAATTTAAAGTATACCGTGGGTAATGAACATTTATGTGTTCTGTAGATGGACAAATGTCCTTCACCCCCCCTAAATACAAATTTTCCACTTTTAAATCTAATGCCGATTACCACTTCTGAAGGGGTATGGTGTTTTTCGTTTGGTTCTCATGTAAGGGCATCTTTGGAACCCATCTATAAGAAATGTTTTTGGAATAGAAGTCTCTTACGTGCCGAGTAGGCCAGCAATCAATAAAATTATTTGGGGTTTTAGTGTCTGGCCTGACACATTAGACCCAACAATACTGAATATTTGTATGCCATTTTACAGAGATGGACCATGGCATGTGTTAATGTATACTTTGAACTCAGATACTTGGACTTTTCTTGGGAATTATCGTTTGCCCCATGTAGGTATAGGAATAAAATGATCATAGGGTCTAGCAGTTGTATTTTATGGGGTTGTTCTAAAATGTTTTTTTTAATGATGATGGTTCTTCTTACAAACTCTATATGCTTGTTTCTTTTGATTTGAATAACTACCAATTTCATGTATTAGACATACCTACTCAGTTAAGAAACCAAATTCTAATTCCATTTTATATTTCCAAGCTATGAAACTCTCTTATAATTTCAGGAAACCACATTTATTATGAGAACCGATATATTTATGCATGGTTGTTAGAAGTGGAACTTGCTGTTGTAACATCCTAAAGAGTGTTATTCATCATTCCTTCCTAAAATATTGCAAAATTAATTGGATTTATTAGGGACGAAGATCCAATTGTTGAAGTTGATAGCGGCCAAGAAATGGTTCACACGTTACAAGTGTACGACCGTCCGTCTCAACAATTTCAGAATGCGGGCATCGAAGCTAATGGTGGATCGTTCTTTATTGGCCCATACAAAGAATCACTAATTCTGCTTAATGTTTAAGTATGGATGCTTTGTGTATTTATTTTTGTATTGTATTTTTAAATTTCGTATTGTAATTTTAAATTTTGATTGTAATCTTAATTACTTAAGTAATGTCATTTTAATTTAACTCATGTCTACCCGTTACAATACAAAGTTTAAACAGAAAAACACAATTCATTCATTAATATAAGATTACAAATATAACAAATTTAAACACAATACATAAGTCATTCATTAAAATAAAATTACAGATTACAATAAGAAGATTAAACACAATACGGAATTTTAACAAAATACTTAAATTAAAAAAAAAACCTAAAGTTGTTGTAACCACTGATTTTTATCAATGATTTGTTTTTCTAATTTTTCCGCCTTCCTAAACAAAGCATTCTGCATCGCGTAGTCTAATTCAGATTCTATTTTCAGAAAATTTTCAATCAAAGCACGTTGCTCCATTGAAATGTCTATGCATTCCTCGTATGCTTTCCGCAATTCATCTTTAGCTATGCATGCGTTATCAAATTGGTGGCCTAAGTTCATAATCGCTAACTGACGACCTCGATCCTCCTGAATTTGTTTCTCAACCATAAATTTGATTTGATCATAAGTATGTGGAACCGAAAACGCCATTTAGATTTTTGTTATATGATATGTAAAAAGAAAGTTTCTATTTAAAATTGTTGGAATTGTAGGGATATTTATAGGTTTATAAAAAGCAATTGAATTGTCAGAATCATGTCATAAATCGCGTAAACTACTAAGTGATGAAACCAATGTCAGGGACTTGTCAACTCAATGTTTCTATATAATCATTGAATTGTCTAATCTGTCATTGAATTGTCAGAATCATGTCATAAATCACGTAAAATACTAAGTGATGAAACCAATGTCAGGACCTTGTTCAACACAATGGTTTCTATATAAGTACATGTTAATTGTCTAAGTTGTCATTGAATTGTCAGAATCAAGTCATAAATCGTGTAAAATACTAAGTGATGAAACCAATGTCAGGGACTTGTCAACTCAATGTTTCTATATAGTCATTGAATTGTCTAATCTGTCATTAAATTTTCAGAATCATGTCATAAATCGAGTAAAATACTAAGTGATGAAACCAATGTCAGGGTCTTGTCAACTCAATGTTTCTATATAAGTCATTAGAAATGCAAATCCTGTCATTTGGAATGTCAGAATAATGTCATAAATCGCTTAAAATACTAAGTGATGAAACCAATGTCATGGACTTGTCAAATCCTGTGATAGATATCATTTTTATACCCATTAATGTTTCTCATACTTATATATAAGTTGTTGAATAAACGTCATAATTACAAACATTTTCTAAACTATCCAACATAACAATGGCCACATATTCAAATAAATTCAAATGTGTATTACATTTTAATACATTTGAGGAAGGTGTCATTATGTATGATGATATGACATACTAAATGTTACTTGAATTTGTTGTGAAGAGATTCAATTTAGATTCAATATCCGTTAAAATTTATTCCTTTAATTAACCTCCCTCCATTGAAAGGGAAATACAACGACGAAGGATGTCAAATTTTTTTATTGATTGTGCCTGCTAATTCATTAAATCCTGAAATACCACATTTGTACGTTAGTCCACCTAAAAAACCTGAAGCAAGGATAATACCCGGTCCAACGGGTATTCTTCAAAGGCCTGCATAAAAAAAAAATTGTCAGACTATATGGCAGCGGGGGGTGGAGCCTGGAAGATGTGCCTGACGATGATCATTTTACGCTTAGCCCTATGGTTAAGCTGCAGTGTGCATCTTCATGGTGAAGGGGTCAACAGCCATCTGTTTGGCTTGGCGACATGAAAAAATATTATATATGGGGAAACTTGAAACTATGGTTGGCGTTGTCATGAGTTTACACCAAAGCGTTTGGGAGACATACAGTTTACTACTAAAAGATCCAACAATATAATGTGAGGTCAATTCATAAAAAGTCTTTAAAAACGAGATGATGGTTACCAAGTCCTATCAAAGTCGGATTTGTTTTGATACTTCGTAATGTTTCGGTCTTTACACCAAAACCATCAAAACATTATCTTAACATTACAATTAGAAACATTGTTAAGGTTTTCGACAAGGACACATAATTTTAGTCTTATAAATGTTTTTTATTAACGTTGTCCGTTTAGATGTTTTTATTACTCAAGTTTGTGTTACAACAATTATCATCGCTTGTAATGCTTTTTTAATTCCAAATGTTATAACCTATTGTTTGTAAAAATCACAGTAAAATACATTATTACTTTCATGCAAAATGTTAGTCTTTCAACATACACTATATAAAAACTAAACTAATCATAACCAGAATTCCTAGTATTCTCACACCTACACTTATAGAACATTTGAAGCATTTGATATCTAACGTTCTCCCAAAGTGCTTGACTATCACCATGCACTATTGGCGGTTGATCAGATCATAACTTAGCGATTAACCAACAAGTTATCACTCCACAGTCTTTGAAGTTAGATTGTTGAGGGATCGGGTGACCCAAACCATAATTGTATATAAATACAAAATCGTGAGGTTGTCGTCCAGTTTCATTGAAACAACCGCGGCTTTTGTAAAATGCCATTAATCATGGGTGTCCAATCCTAACTTGTTATTCTAACATTAACATTGTTCCCACACTATGCATAGAGTCAAACACATAAAATTGAAAGGTCGGTAAGTTTATTGCACCCGTTACCCAGTGATTTCCTCCAGCATTTATAGACATATACACCTACAAAGATTAAACCAAAAAATTATGTCATACTAAAGAACTTATTAGATATTATTCATACATAAAAGCTATTAAAATTTGTAACACAAATAAGTACCCAATCAACATCATTCCAGAGAATGGGTGACGGGACAGCGTTGAACCACCACTTGTTCTAATAATGTGTTTATCCGTCTATATCATAAACCGTTTATTTTCCGAATGTACGCATTCTGTCCCCGATTTAGACAGTGTCCAGTTGGCATTTTGTGTCCTCTCTCTAATTAGTAGCTCAATCCATGCATTCATGTGCTGATTCAAAACATACTAACAAAATAAATAGTTGTTTTAAGAAAAAAATACTCCTTTATTAAACTTGTATTAATAAACTTACGTCCCCGGACAACCAACCCTCTTGGTTGGCCCGTTCCAGGCTGTGACTGCCAGCCATACACAAGTGAGGAACTAGTTGTCGCCAAAAGTAATCTGGAACCATATAACTCATCATATGACAATCTAAATAAACATAGTAGGGGTTTAACAGAAATTCCATGCAGTCAATATAATCTTCTCTCCTAACCTAAAAACCAAGTTAAAAACCAATGTCAATAGACATAATTGGTTGACTTTTATTTATTTAATAAATAGAAGACTAACAGTTACCATACTAGGTCCACGTTTTCGTACACTAAGCTAATAACATTGTCATGTCAACCAACCAAAAACAAACATCATCCCCTCATAACATTGTCATCCAGCAAAAGGTTCCCAAGATTCAATGGTGATACATGAATCTTGCCCTTATTCTTAGTTTATCACCACGTTTCTTAGGCTAAAACTGTAGTATAGGCAGGCAAATCCATATATGGAGGTCCGCCTATAAATCTGGGACGAGCTTCCCTTCTTTTCGAAGGCTCAATAAATTTTCTAAAAAAACAATAATAACTCATTTATTACTTCATGAATGGTTATAGTACTATAGAGCATAATCGTAATTAATTTTAGGGATTACCTGTTTGAATAAGCAGCATCATGAGATCCGATGGCATTGTGGTTTGCAAATTTTGAGTCCGAACGCGATGGCATCTAGGTTAGCCATTACAGTACCATGATGCGATGTATAGGGGTTTGCCAGTTTGGCGTAGCCATATTAGGCCCATAAGAAAGAGTCGCTTGGCATCTTCAAAGAAAGAGATGTTTCCCTGTGTCGGGAAAGAAGACGGACCACCCTGTAGAAATACAAAATTATAATATTTACTTACATTTCAACAAGGAAAAAATCTATGATAATTAAATCCAGAAATATGTTACCTGCATGCTGTGGAATTCACTAAAATCGCTTAACCCATAATGTTGATCAAGCAATGAACGAAAACCTTAATTTGTGTTTGTCGCACCGGCCAACACTCATATCCAGCATAAACTAAACGCCTTTTTCCTTATACATTTCTTCGCGTTCAGCCTTCTTTTTCAACTTTTGATCCATCGCCCTTTTTTGTTCCTCAATTTGTCGATATAATTCTGATGGAACTTCATAATGATTTTGTCGGTTTACATGACGAGGTACTCTTCTGCTTCACTAATACGACCATCAAAGTATGCCCAACTTAAAACCCACCAATCTGATCGAGCCTCATTCTTATCTGGTGTCAATCTTTCAGTAGGTAGACGTCCCTTTAAAATAAAAAAAGAACATTAAGTATGAAATAAATAAGGTAATCAAATTAATAAACTATCAAATTAAAAAAATATCACATGAAAAAACCACGAATCATGTGTCGATAAAACTTCCTCTTGGAACTCCAAGCAACTATTCTAGGATAACGCTTGTGACGTTTATAATAATCATTCGCCTCAACACGGAACGACTCCAATATCCACGTCGAAAAAAAGAAATTGTTTCAATTAGTTTACGTTATACATATACCTTAAATGCCTAATTAAATATTATAAACTAAATTATGACATACCTTGAATGCCCAAGTAAATCCAAAGATCAAATACGTTTTCTTATCAACATCTCTTCTCGGCTCAGTGGCATATAAGGATGGCCAACGTCTAACGTTTGCATCCCTTAATTAAGAGTATAATGTCGGCCAAACATACGAGCCCCAAGGATACTTGTCCCAACCATCTCTGTCATTTGTTAACCTTAAAATCCAATCAGGGACCCCACTTCTATCCTCCAAACCTAATAAGACAAACTGCAAAATGCCTGTACAACAAAGGCTAACAGCATCGTCATCGTGTAATCTATCAAAAAACTCGCTTGTAATCAATTTTTCCACCATTTTGCCTATTCTAGGTTTACCATCTTTAGCTGAAGAAAACACCCGTCGCCTAAAAGGAATAAGACCATCCTCGTTGTTATAGTCAGCCCAATACTCTACCCCAAACCTTAACCCAGTAACAAGGCAAAATTCCTCCCTACCAAACTGTATTTGAAAATTATCAACTATATGATAGTACAAATGAACAATATATGTTTCATCGCCTATGTTAGTGCAAATATTACGATATTTAATCTATACGATCTCTTTATGTTTTGGTGATGACAAACATATAACTTGTAATAC
>BQNB010164748.1:1934-14301 GCA_026074375.1 Tanacetum coccineum
TTTTTTATCTGAGTGAATAGGTAGATATATGTTATATATTTGATAAATAAAGTTTATTATATAAAAAAGTCGTAAATAGTTAAAAGTCGAGGGTTTATTTTGTAAATTTTTATTTTGGGCCGGATTTTTTATTTTATTTGGGCCGGTGTGTTGGGCTAAGTTGGCCCACGACGCAAAACGACGTCGTTTCAAATGGGAATTGATTATAACAAGCCAAAGTACCCGCGCGTTACTGCGGGGTGGGGTTTTTTTTTGTTGGTGTGGTCAGTATGTCTCTTTCATCACATTCCATTGATAAATCATGAGCGAATTTCCTTTTCGTTAGCCTGTTCTTAGTTTTCATTGCTAATGGTTTTGGCTAATAATCAAACACACATAAGGGAATTTCCAAGTATGCAGAAGGGTGAATTTAGTTTATGGTAACTAACATAATGGGCATATTTTAAGGCGAAATCATATAAGTGAAAGGCATAAATACTACAGCAAAGGCATAGACAATAAGAGTACCTACGTTATAAGCAACTAATTTTTACATATGAAACCATGTCTTTGATTTAATCTCACAGGCCATCTACATTGAAATAATTTATCTTGAATTTTTAGCATAAAAGTATATACACCTTTCGAACAAAAGTTACTATTACAAAGATAATTCAAATTATGTACTGAGGGTATGTACTTACTTCAATACAGTAAGCATTAGAAGAAGGCAAGGATTGTTGAAACATCTACTTGTAGTTGGTTTGTGGAAACATACAACATTTGTGCAAGCTGTGGCTCATGTTTATTTACAACTGATCTACTACCAGAAGTCAGTGTGTCCACTGTTGCTGCATTAAAATGAGACAATAAGTAACAATTAAAAGCAGAAGCTTATAGAAGAAACATGTATGAATTTGCGTACATTTTCAGACCGGAGAATGAATGATTGTAAATAAACACAATTTAAGATTCATTAGTGTGGTCTACAGCTTTGGCAAATTAGTAACAAATAAGGCTCAGATCATGTGCACTAACAAACACTCGCCATGGCTGCAATCACACTCTTGGTGTGACTGCCCAGCTAAGATATGGGCATGGGTAAATTGTGCATAGCAAACAGAAAATTATCATCATCGCCTATAAAAAAGGATACACATGTTTTCTACACAGTATCTGCTACAATTGACATGAAATTGTTTCGCATCTTGCGACATAAAATTTCAAACGAATATTGTATGGAATGGAGGTGGTGAAAACGTGTTAAGGCTTGTGTCTATGAATACGGAAGCAAAAACAACCACCATTCTTGGTAGTGAGCATATCTCAGGTCAAGTTACCTCGCCAAGATACTGCCAATCTTGGCTGCAACAATAACCCGAGTCAGGCTACCTGCCAAAATACCGGCGGCAATTGCCTTTCAAACACACAACCAAATAAGACCATTTCATATGGAGTTTATACAAAGCTGTAGCCAAGTGTGGTTGTATCTGCCCTGCAGCGTACAAAGTTTGCACCGTCATGAATCTAAGTTGCTTAAATTGGCTCAGATTAATTGATGTCGTGTTGCGCTTGTGGAGGTTGCTGAGGCGAGCAATTCTCGCTCTTTGCCATCCTTCTACTTTTCACGACAACACAACATAGTCAAAGGATCATCACAGCCAAGTACAACGCAATCACGACTTATTACCACAGTTTAGAAATATAGTCAACCGTAACTCGGCTCGTCAGAAAGTTGAAAGATTATCAACATTTAAAAATACAAATGCGAACATAGATGCGATACCAAACACCCGCCATGGCTGCAACCACAATCCAAGTATGGCTGCCCCGCCAAGATACAGGCATTATAAATATATTCATTTACCGTCTAAAACGCAGTCGTTTTGACTGCAGGCTATTTTTGCCTCAACTGGGCTAATTGCCTTGGCCCAATCCCATGCCGGCTTTTTTTATACTTATGATGAGATACACTCCAGAATCATCTCCTCCATTCTTCACCTCTCAAAATTGCATCCCTTTAAAATTGGGTCAAATTAATTGATGTCGTGGCTGCGCTTGTGGAGGTTGCTGAGGCGAGCAATTCTCGCACTCTGCCATCCTTCCACTTTGCGCGACAACACAACATAGTCAAAGGATCATCACATCCAAGTACAACGCAATCACAATTTATTATCACAGTTTAGTAATATATTCGATCGCAACCTGGGTCATCAGAAAGTTGAAAGATCATCAACATTTAAAAATAGAAATGCGAACATAGGTGCTATACGAAACACCCGCCATGGCTGCAACCACAATCCAAGTGCGGCTGCCCCGCCAAGATACGGGCCTTATAAATATACTCACTTGTGCTCGAAAACACTGCCATTTGACTACGGCCTTTTTCCTCATTCCATCAAGAATTCGACATCAATTACTTTAAATTCAATAAGTATACATATTTTCAACTGACCTCGCACCATAAGAGGATGCACCCTTGGCCTCATCAATTCTAAACATTCCACTCCTAAGTGTGTGTCCAATAGGTAAAAATAGTATCCCATGATGTGTTAATTTTCTTATGGTTGTGAAGCTGCAAACAAAGTAAAATGTTGTCAGTCCAGGAAACCAAGCGAAGATATATGGTAAACACTTGATGAAAAAACGCAGATTTATGACAGGGGTGTTTGTTTCGGCTTATATAGCTGCCTTATGGTTTATTTGGTTTTGACCTTCTGTTTCAGCAGCTCACTTTTTGTGGCTGATTTTGAAACTTTGTGGCTTACATAAGTTTATGACATAAAACATACGCAAAATAAGTAGTTATGTCTTTGGAAAATTAGATATGTCTAGAACATAAGCTATTCCGAAACCCACACGCACCAACAAATTGCAATTTGTAACTTATTTCACTAACATATAAGAAAAATATATAAGAAAAGTACCTTGCTTATTTGAAGTAGCTAATTTCACTAACATATAATAAGATAAGCAGGATTGGCATCCCAAACACCCTCAACCTGATTATCAGAAAAGCAATAATTTAACATACACTAAGAGAAACAATCAGATACACCCTAAATAATTTCAAGGTATAAGAAAAGTTAAATGTTAAGTTGAATCTTATAAAACCACATACCTGGAATTTGAAGCAATGAAACGAAACCCATTTGTAGCAGCTTGAAGCTCCGATGTATGAAAAAAAAACTTCTAAGCTTACCCATGCCAACAGGAAGATAGCTCGGCCTCATTAGTGCCGCCGGTACATCTCGTAATCAAAGAAAACAATTTTACCATAGCTGTGATGTGGAATGGAGGAGATGGTTCTGGAGTGGGAGGTGAAAAATGGAGATTGTTCTGGAGTGTCTATCTCATCATAAGTATAAAAAAGATTGGGACTAGGATTGGGCCATTTTCAGCTGGGTTGGGCTACATCATGTGGGCTGGGCCAGGAGCAATGTTTTTGAACGTCGTTATTAAATGGGTTTTGAATATAAGTAAATATGACAGTCACATATATAATATGATTTTAAGTCAAACTTAAAACATATTGGCGTTAAAGTTTTATATAAAACTTATCGGTAAATTAATAATTATACATAATTATTTCATAAATAACTTTTTAATAAGAAACATCGAAAACAGACAAGTTATCCTATAAAATAATATGTAATAATTCTTATAAAATTGAATGCTTTATTTCAAAACAATCAAGAAATTTAGCTACTCGGTAATTGTTAATACAAATAAACCAATAAAAACGTTTATTTTATTTTACGATATTTTCATGTTTTGTTGATAACAATTAAAATCTACATGGAAGTATATTACTAAAGTTATTTTCTTTAGAACGGCAAATTATATTAAGAAACTAGCAAGGCGCTAGGAAAATTACAAAGATAAGGATCTAGGACATTTCATCCAAGAGATCAAATCAAAATTGTTTTTACACATATTGGATTACCTTTCCCTGTTTGGCATTACTTTGAATTACAAACAAAATATGCAAACCATTATTTACATCATGTATAACATCATCATTTCCAGCATATCTTAGGGTAATCTTACAAGATTACACATGATCTCTCAAGATTTTGTAAATCAAAATTCGGATTGTGTTACTGTGCGCCGATTTTGTTCGACTATAATGACCGATTCTGTTCTGCAACAGAACCGGCAAAACTGGGCTACAGTAGATTTGTTGGCTATTGATTCGATAAAATAGTATACATATATATAATATATCCCAAATATCAAATAGTAATAGTATAGAGAGTTTCCCGTTAGATATGAAAATTACTTTAGGAAAAGTAATAGTTTATCCTCCGGATGTCGTGTCCCAACGAGAGATGAATTTGAAATCCACGTTAATGTTTTTAAGTAAAAGGCTTGATTGTCTTTTAATTTTTTTTTGTATTTTAATTAAACTAAAGATAGCGATAAACAAGATTATACTAATTAACAAGCAAACTATTTAAGATGAAGAATATATAAAGAAAAGTATGCTTGTCAAGTAAAAGTGAATAGCTTCTTAAGTGTGAAGTTTTTAGATCTTAATGACAAATTAATATCTATCTAAATAATCGATTCCTCAAAACGTTGGCTTAATATTGAAAACGACTTTTTATCGAGATATTAATTACTAGTTTAATGCCTACTTAATCTTACGACTTTTGCCCGTTCGACTAAATAAAACACTAAACTAAATAATTTTTTCCAATTATTAATCACTAATCACTTATTAAATTCCACACTTAATTCACTATTCATAAACTTACTTAACAAGCATAAAAGTAAACTGCTCACTAAGCATAACAATCAAATAAGTAAAGCTAAACATTTTATTCTAATAATTCTACACTAATGTATTGAAATAGGATAGAAAATGGGACCGAATTGAAGAGCCGCAAATAAACGATAACCACCCGATTTAATAAGCTAAAGAAAATAGTCAAATTCTTTCTAGCTTATTAGCCCCTTAAGCTCCACAATGAAAAAACATATAAACTGTTAAATCAAAACAGTTTATAACAATTCAAATTTGCAATTTATGTTTACATTAAACACTTGGCTCAACAATGAATTACACAAACCAAAAGCAAGCCCAACTCAAATCCATAACTAAACAACTCAAACGTGGCCCAACAAATCAATAGTGGCCCTATAGTAATTCTACCAACCAAACGAAGGCCTAAAACGAGTGAAAATTAAGAACTAGCTAAACAATTTTTTTCAGTTACGAAACTACAATAAGCTAAACCAAACTAATCTTAATAAGTTGAGACTTAGATAAGCTATAACGATCAAAACTGCCTAATAAGCTTTTCTACATCCACATCGATCCAAACTAAAACCGAATAGCTATTATAACTCCTTTTGTCACCTTATAAATCGAATAAGCCAATTTATTAACCTCTTGCAAAAATATAAGCTCAAATTAAAATGAATAAGCAATTACACAGCTTATTCGTTCCAGAAAATGAGCTTTTATAAAACTAACGATGCTTAAATCTCAATAATAAACTAAATCTAAACTTATTAGAACTTATTTCAATCAAAAACTTTTAAAAATGATTGAGATGAAATCGAATAAGCTCTTGAGAGATTATAGATTTAGATCTAATATTTTTAAGAAGTTTAAGCAGAAATAGGCTAATACAAAATTGAATAAGCATAAATGAATTTATTCGCACCTTAACAACCAAACAATCAAAACCGTATCTTGATTCAAACTATATAAGCTCAAACCGAAATGAATAAGCTATAAAACAGCTTATTCGATCTATATGAGAGAGAGCTTTTAGAAAACTTAAAGAGCTTATAAACAAAAATAAGCTAGATCCAAGCTTATTATTTAAGCTTATATTTGATTGCTTATTTGGTTTAAGGAAATGAATCGAAAAAGCTTTTGAAAAGCTAATGTGATCCACTCTTGATTCAGAATAAGCTAGAATATAAACTTAGATAATAAGCTTAAGAGGAGCTTATTTGCGAAAAGCTAGAAAAGAAAAGATGGAAAAAGAGATAAACAACATTAATAAGCTACGAAACGTGGTCTCCAATAAGCTACACCAAACTTTGTTACAATATCCGAAATAAGTTGTTGAACAGCTTCTACAATAAGCTACAACTAAAAACAATAAGCTAACACTTAATTCTAATAAGCTAAAAAGTAGAGAGAAACTTTTTTAAAACTAAATCCTCCATATTAAAAAGTGAGGTGCTGCATGTTCTTTTATAGCCAAAATGAGGGGGTCTTTTGTAAATTATCTCATCCACCGCCTCAATGATTGGACCAATCATTGGCATAGAAAATGCCACCTCGTACTGTTGACAGGCCTGGACCCCGATCCATCAATCGTGTGAGGACACGTGGATTTCTTATCCACTTAAAATGCATTTTCTTTCCATTTCAATTCTCTCGTACCTGATTTTTTTATAGATAAGAAATCCATGTGGAAGAATCTTATTGGCCTAAAAAAGTATAGTGGGATGTCACATGGAGGCTTGGATTTAATTAGATTGCACGTGATCATAATCATATATCTCAATTTCATTTCAAAATGTGAAATCAGTTAATCAAATGGGAAGTTTGCTTGCAATCTTGGGCTTTAATATTTATTAGCATAAGTCTGTTGGGCCTGCGAGACTTACCTGGGCTGAGATTAACAAGACTTGGGCTTAATGATATGTATGGGCTGGCCCTGCCCATATAACGGGTTACAGGCCGACCCAATAAACAATGAAGGCACCGTTGAACTCGTAATTTCGCGATCTTTTCAATGGCATGCTCGAGAAATTCTATGACTTCGTCTTGGCTTTGAATAATAATTAAACTTGATCAGATCGAGCCTGCTAATTCCTGTTTTTTGATCTGTTTTCAATCCTTTTTACCTGCAAGATATAAAAATACCAAACAAACATATTTGCAAGATAATTATCCATATTTTAGTATTTTTGGTCTGATTTATAGTGTTTTTCGGGGTATACATGATGTGTGTTTCAGCACACATCAAATTCCCCCACACTAAGCCATTGTTGGTCCTACACGAAATGTTAATAAAACAAGCCTGGAAATAAATAATTTTATCCCCCTTAACTTATGACCCCTCACAATCAAACAAGAACATAAAATGTCCATTAAGAAGGTTCAAAAATCATTTATTTTGAAAGCGCCCCCGTTTTAACCACTTATTCAATAATAGATAAAAAAAACTAAGGTAAATTTTTTTATAAATTTATTTAAAAAGGCTTTAAGAACGAGAGTTCGTCATCCTTGATTTTTCACAATCCCCAAACCAAGCTTAAATCGAAATCACAGCCAAATATAAAATTAGATGCTAACACTACTCATAAATGCTAACTGTGTAGGCATAAGCCACTCTTTGCTCCATTATTCCTAAATCCTTTAAGGATTTTATTATTATTATTGGTGACAAATAAATTATGTCCTTATTATCATAAAGGTTCCCGGTTTAGACTATAATTAGTTTGAAATCCTTTCCTAAAGAGACGATTTGGTAAGAATAAGGTCCACATTAAGGTTCAAAATTCGCATGATTTAGGGGTTATCCTTTTATTTCATCCGAAACAACTCAACTACGAGTCCAGAGACGGAGGCTTATTAGATAACCCTAGATCGAACTTTGGCTTTATTATTATTAATGCAATAATATTAGCGTTTGGTCCTTAAACAACTGCAACATCGAGAGCGAATCGACAAGAAACAATAGTCTTATTTCAACCTCTGAAATTTCCTCTACCTTTTCGAAGGCTGCAACATCGAGAGCGAACCGACAAGAAACAACAAACTTTTATTAGTATCGGATTCCTTGTCTTATATGAAGACTGAGACATCGGGCATCCTAACAGACAAGACCTAGTAATCTGACAAGGTAAATTATTATTATTATTGTTAAAGCCAAATTTCAAGTCCTGTGGTCTTTTAGCTTCCGAGACATCGGGCGTCCTAACCGACAAGACCCGGTAGCGTCCCACAACACTGACAGAACCTCGATGTGTACCTTACTTTCACCAAAAAGAATCTTTACGAAGGGATTTTAAACTAAGAATCGCAAAAACCAAAGTAACTTTATTTATTTAACAATTATATGTCGTTTATTAAGTTGGTGAGAGCAAAAAGCCACAATTAACCTCTATGAGCTCTAAAGAGATCCAACTACTCCATGCTTAGCATCTAACTTATATTCAACTCTATCATTTTTCGTTCTTTGCAAAATTTTAAAGTTTAGCAAACGCTTAATCTCGAAAGCTAAAAGAAAAGCTAGAGTACAACACTCGGTCAAGTCAACATATCCTTAATTCTATGGGCCTACTTATTCACATATCTAACAATAACTAAGAGAATTTTTTTAAATAAAGCAATATTTAGGTTAAAACAGGGTTGCAAGGGACACAACAAGGCATATGTAAGATCATATTTTGGCAGAAATCCCCCCACACTTAGAACCGAACATTGGCCTCAATGTTCAAAAATGTCGGGTGCCACCCCCACACTTAAGGATGAAAAAGGCAAATTCTAGTAATTCTAAGTGTGAAAGGGGAAACACAATAAATAAACATGATTAGGATTGAGGATTCCAAAATAAGCAGAAGATCGAAGACCGGGCGATTGGAGGATTGAAAACAAGCACGGGTCTTTACGATCTTAAGGAATCCTGCAAGCAAAAAACGGGCACCCACAAGACACAACAAGGAGAGAAGCACTCCCCCACACTTATTCATTATTATTACTAAACTAATATAATATTATTACTACTAGGATAAGCATGGGTTGCCTCCCACGAAGCGCTTGTTTTTTAACGAGTCACTAGCTTGACTCTCCCCCGAATTGATTTGTTTATAGGGGATAGAAATGGAGATACATGACATCTAAAGAAGAGACGTCCCCTCCATAATAGAAACATAAGAAAAGAAATATATTCAATGGGCTTTCAAAAATATTTAGATAAACATTAAGGACTTTGAAAGCATCAAAGCTCCGATGAAGTATTCCCAGAGAAAGAGTGTGAATTCCTTTTAAAATGAGAATCTCGAGATTAAAACCTTGTCCTTATTTTTAGATGAAAATGAGAGTAAAGTCTCCGTCACTGTTGACTCCAAGAAGAAAAAGAGATCACGATCAGAAGAATGAGATAAAATGTTACTTTCCTCAAGAGTTAAACTCTTATCTGGTGTTACCTTAGTGATAATTTGAGTGCTACCATAAACGAGTATACCTGGATTGAAAACTTTGTCCTCATTTTTGGATGGAAATGAAGTCAAAGTATCAATCTCAAGCAATTCCTCATGGAGAGTCAAGTCACCATCGAGTAACTGAGGAAGTAACACACTTGATTCAAGTTCATCAATAAACTCTTTGTGTTAGAATCCTTGGATTTATCAATTTCAAAATGTATGTCATTAAAAGAATCACCATACAAAAGCTTTTTCCATTCATCAATATCGGAATTAAAGTCAAAAAGATCATCATCGTCATTTCCCAGTGGAGATGAGTAAAAGAGAGCAGGTTTATCGGCAAACCTCTTGAGAATGGGATCAATAATATCAATATCAGTCGTAGGTGAAGAAATTGTAGATAGATCTTGGTTTAGCAAATATTCAATTTCTCTAAGATCAACTTCAGGATCAAAATTATCATCCTCATTTCCGGTGGAAATAGGTCAAGAATAGCGAGTTCATCAGCGAACTCCTCAAGAAGAAAATCACTAGTCTCAAAAGGTGTGAGACTAGGTGAAGAATCAGATGGAAAAGTGGCACTGCCACTAATCGGCTTATCTCTTAAAAAATCGATAATATTGATGCAATGAACGGATTGAATATCACTCAAATTATTATCAGTATAGAACAC
This sequence comes from Tanacetum coccineum, assembly GCA_026074375.1. Lineage (NCBI taxonomy): Eukaryota > Viridiplantae > Streptophyta > Magnoliopsida > Asterales > Asteraceae > Tanacetum > Tanacetum coccineum. The sequence continues at coordinate 11,767 of BQNB010164748.1, forward strand.
GACTTTTTCATTCCTGAGTCTTAAAGTTAATTTGTCCTCGTACATATCTACAAGAGCTCTTGCAGTGCGCAAGAAAGGTCTCCCTAAAATGATAGGAACTCTAGGATCAGCCTCAAAATCAACGATAAAAAAATTGGCAATAAAATTGAATTTTTTCACTTTAACAATAACATCTTCACCTATACCTATCGAAAATGTGACAGAACGGTTAGCCAGTTCAAGAGTCATTCAAGTGGGTTTCAGAGGCTCGATCCCAAGTTTATCATAGATCGAAAGAGTCATAAGGTTTATGCTTGCTCCAGAATCGGCTAAGGAGATGCAAACCTCTAGATCTTGTAGGATATAAGGAATGAGAAACTTTCCAGGACTTCAATTTTTTCGGGAACCTTATTAAGAAGGATAGCAGAGCATTCAGCATTTATCAGAGTATTTGCTAACTCTTCTAATTTCTCTTTGTCTCTCAATAAATCTTTTAACACTTTAGTGAATTTTGGAATTTAAGTTAAAGCATCCATAAGACTGATATCAAGATGAAGTTGCTTTAATATTTTTAAAAACTTAGATATTTGAACATTATTTTTATCAAGAAGTTTTGTCTTATTAAGCCTTAAAGGATATGGAATCTTAGGTTGATGAGGGTTGGGCTTAGGATCTTCCTTTGGTTTTGGTGGTGACACTGGCTGAAATCTTAGAGGTGGGACATGTGCGGTATTTCTTGGGCTTGTAATATACGCCTCATCCATTAAAGCCTCCAGTTCTTTTTCCACTTCCACCCTAGGAGTAGGAGGAACAGGGGGTGGAATATAAGGTTCAGCATTAGTCAATCCACTCCTTGTCATAATAGAATTAACTTGCTCTCTCAGGTTAGGCTTAGTGTTACTTGGAAGAGCACCTTGAGGCCTTTCATAAAGCACCTTTTGCATTTGACTTATCAGATCTACAATTTGGGTATTTTGGGTTTTTAGTTGTTGTATTTGTTGGGTATTATGATTTTGCATTTGTTGCATTTGTTGGTTGTTTTAAGTTTGCATTTGTTGTATCTTAGCTTCAGTTGATCTCATATGTTGATACATCATTTCTTCCAAAGAAGGCACATTCGCCTGAGCTTGGTTTTGATTATATCCCTGATTTTAGTTGTAATTATTTCCTTGGCTGTAATTCTGACCCCTGTTTTGATTATATCCTTGGTTTTGAGAACCCTGATTATATCGATTTTAGTTTTGGTTCTGGGTATTCCTGTTTTGATTATTCTAATGATTTCCCTGATTAATTCCTTGATTGTTTCCTTGATTCTGAAAATTAGGCTGATTAAAGCCGGGTGGTCCAAGGTAATTATTAGAATGATAGCTAAGCAGATTATGATTACCTTAGGGTTGGTAAGAGTTACCACCTGCATTATAGGTACCTGTAGTAGCATATACGTCCTCTTGAGTGTAGCCACCGGCGGCTTGACACTCATAATAAGCATGTGGACCAAAACAAGTCTCACAACTATTTTGAATAAAATTAACTGGTCAGTTCATAGCAGGAAGAAAAGCTTCAACTTGCTTAGTGAGAGCGATAACATGAACATCTTGAGTCGAGCTCCCACTAGCACTTGCAACTTGAGGTTTGTTTCTAGAAGTTTAAACTTTAGATTTGTTCTCAATAATAGTCAAAGCTTCTTGGTTATTCTTTGTCAAGAAATTACCATTAGCTGCAGAATTAAGAGAATCCTGCTCAGATTGATTTATGCTGTTGTAGAAAGTATCAATCTGATGGAGAGGAGAAAAGCCATGATGGGGACATTTGTTAAGAAGATCTTTAAATCGGTCCCATGCTTCAGCAAATTTCTCACCGAATCTTTGTTGAAATCTCGTAATTTCATTTCGAAGATTGGTGATCTTAGAAGGAGAAAAGAAACGCTTCACGAACTTGGACACAAGATCGTTCCAAGTTGTGATAGAATTTGGAGGTTCTTTTTCAAGCCAAGTCCGGGCTGCTCCCTCAAAAGAGAATGGAAATAACAACATTTTAACAATGTCACCCGGAACGTTATTAAGTTTAACTGTTTGTGTTATTTTGGTGAATCGTCGAATATAAGAATGATGATCATCATTTTTAAATCCATGAAAAGCGATGGCGGTTACTAGATTAAGTAAACCGATCTTCAATTCGAATTTATTAGCAAGAATGGGGGTACGACGATTGCATCCCCTACACCATCGGTTGGTGCCTGAAGTAACTCCTCCATCGAGCGGAGGTCGGGTATCGGACCCTGCGTTGTCCGGCCATATCGTCTTCTTCTAGATAAAAAAGGAGTGACGATTCACTTCGATTTCGTTAACTTAATAACCATTCGGGATTTTCAATAGGAGATAAAAGTCGTCTAGTGGAAGAACGTGTGCTCATGCACTATATAGACGAATAAGATAATATATAGAAAAAGAAAAAAAAAAGATTTTTGGATTTTATAAAGAAATTAAAAATGAAAAGTATTTTGGGATTTTTAATAGAGAAAATAAAATGAAAATATTTTGGATTTTTAAAATTTTT
>BQNB010164749.1:0-14301 GCA_026074375.1 Tanacetum coccineum
GAGTAAACCGTTAGCCTTACCAAGGGGCGGACCCCACGATTAAGCTCCAGCGTGAGAGTAAGTATACATATTTGTCAGAGAATCAGAAAATGTCAAAGTATATGTGTGTATTAATGATCAGACACAGTGTACCTCTTTGGGGTGTGAAATGACCCTTATTTATAGGCAAGCCTAATACTAGGTTTCCTAATATTTTGCTTGCGACTGTTAGTAGCCGGAGTGGGTCCCTTGTCGGGCAAGGGTCCACGTGTAATCGTGTCTGCAGAAGTGAGTATCCTTCCGCAGTCCGTGTTTGTCAGCGGAGGTGCAACGGGTGCGACTTTTAAAGGTACTCATGTGCGTCTTTGGAATATCCAGAGCGTGACCCTTGTCGGGCTTATTAGTCCGGGTATTTGTTGTATTGAGCCTGGGCCCATATGCGTATATTATAAACTAAGCCCAATAAGCTTGGTGTCCATATTATACGTTATCAAAACCCAAATAAACCAAAATAAAAATAAAAATTACACCCACACTTTGACATTTATGACTTAACTTTGTTTTTGCACTAATTTAATAGCCTTACGGACTTATGGTATATATACCTTAAATGTGTCGCTTTATATTCATTCAATAATTGCACACTTTTGCATAAAACCTCCAATAACATAAAGCCAACTTTACTGTATATAATAAAGATGTCGGTAGGGGACTACCCATTTTTCACATATAAAATTAAGTCGATCCCATTAATAAATGAAAGAGTAAATTGCATAAATCATCTCTGAACTTTGAAAAATTTACATGTTTCATCTTAACTTTTTCAAAATTACCATTTGAGAAACTTTTGAGGTATATTTCGCAACTGCCTCAAAGTTAAATGACTAAAATACCCTCACATAAAAAGAAAAACAAAGGGTATTTAAGTCATTTGTCTTTGAGATGGGGACGAAATATGCCCCAAAGGTTTCTCGCAGAGACGGTATATGTAGTTTCAAATAGGTTAGAACAAAACATGCTATTTTGTTAAAGTGCAAGGATGATTTATGCAATTTACTCTAAATAAAATATCGTACCGTTAGAGTTCACATATATTTGCCGCGTGTAGTCAGTGTGATATTTGTCTATTTTAACACCATAACGTACCTTCATTTCATATATTTCTAGACTCTCACATTTAATTTACACTCTCTTATTTCATCATGGCGTTACATAAATCACTTTGTTTCTTCATGTTTTTGGTTACGTTAATAAGTTGTACACATGCTAGAACATTTGAAGTTGGTGGTAAAAATGGTTGGACCACGAGTCCTTCTGAGAATTATAACTCTTGGGCTGGTAGATTAAGGTTCTTGATCAACGATACGTTGCGTAAGTCTCGTTGAACTCGTGTAGTCGTGTTCATGTGATATTGTTTTCTGGTTTTTGACTTTTTTGATTGTTTAATTTGCAGATTTTAAGTATGATGGTGGAAAGGATTCTGTATTGGTGGTGAATAAAGGTGATTATGATGGTTGTAATGTTAATAATCCGATAACGAAGCTTGAAGGTGGTGATTCTACGTTTAAATTGGATCGTTCGGGTCCTTTTTATTTCATTTCGGGTAATAAACCGAATTGTGATCAAGGTGAGAAGATGACTGTGGTGGTTTTAGCTCTTAGAAATCGATCACCGCCACCTGGCGCCGCGACACCGCCGTCTTCCGTCGCGACACCGCCGTCTTCCATCGCGACACCGCCATCACCATCCACCATATCCCCTGTTTCGCCGTCCCCTGTTTCAGACTCTCCAGAATCGCCTGTTTCGCCATCTCCTTTTTCAGGCTCCCCAGAATCGTCTGTTTCTCCTGTTTTATCACCGTATGGATCACCTACTTCGACTCCTTCAGGGGATGCACCTGCTTTGACTCCGTCAGGGTCATCCCCTGGTCCAGGTGGAGCCGCGGCAGGTGGTCCGGGTGGAGCCCCCGGACAATCACCAGGAAGTAATCCGGCGGACACCAACTCACCGCCGCCGTCATCTGCCGCGGCCAGACCACTTTCGGGTACCATAATGGCATCGTTTGTTACGATGGTCTTTGGTTTATGGTTACTTAATTAGACTTTTTTAAATACACATTTGAAAGGTTTAATACTTTGATTGTGTTTAAACCTTGAGGTTTATCATGATCAATTTCTTTGTCTTTAGTGTTTTTTTTTTGTTGGATTTATACAAGTAGTTGAGTGATATGTGTTAATAAAACGAGTGTTCGTCATGATTACGTTGTGAACAAATCTTATGTGTATGGGTAGCTAGAAACATTGATGTGCAATAAATTTGTTTGGTTGTAAAAAATCTTTTCATTTATGTATTTATGCATTTTTGCTATTATATATCATTCTATGTTTTTGATGTTAAATATAGTAGAAGCTTTGAATAAAGGATCAAAACGCTTCAAAGTTCAAACCATAAATTAATTTCATGTTGTTTTTTCTCTAACGCCTTTTTTATTACAGTAATATCAACTTTACAAGTTACTGTAGTAATTTATATAGCATGAGTTTGGATATGAATGATAATCCAATTATCTGATAATTACTATTTGTAAAGATTATTATCGGTTTAAAAACACTTTCGACATAGTAATTGATATGGAAGCGATAGAGATACACGAGGTCAAGCTAAACTTTTTGAGACATACATTTTGATCTACATTTGACAAAGATGCCGATTGCTATAACTTTTATGGCGAATTTCATATTTTCCTTTCATAACATCTAATTCTGTTGGTGATTTTTGTGTAATTGACTATTTTATTTAATTACGATTTATTTGAGATAAATGATATTTCGCATATCATGTTCGGATGCAAGTTAAAGAACTCTGAAGTGCATATTTGTTTGAACTAATATGTTTTTACCACGGCAAACACGTATGGGCCAAAAGGTGTCAAAGGGCAGCACCCCCTATTGGTGCTCTAAGTAACTTAACCGTTTTTTCCTCCCTTTCCCAACCATTATGACTGTTGGAAGTAACAGCTGTGTCTGTTGGTTTATAACTGACTTTAACTGCATTTTTAAAATTTAACAAACAATCTGTTTATTAACATATTTTGGTCTCATTCTAACATTACAAAAATTGATACAATTCTCCTCTGTTCTTTCTTTGTTCTCTTTTGCTTAGAAGCAAAGTATTCTTTTTGAATTATCACAATAAGAATTTCATGATACTCATGCATAAATAGAGTCAAAATACTTTATTCAAAAAATAATCTTACACGATTTAAGCAAAATATCTAACATTATAATCACACCCTTATCAAATTTTATAACGAATTTCATATATAATTGTCCATTACTCATCAAAAACTCACTTTAAAATTCAATATTCTAGATATAATTTTCCATTTGTGAAAATAGATAAGTGTACCTTACTAGTTATTGTGTTTGGAAAGTTATTAAGCAATATTTAGCATTATTAAAAGAAGTAACACTAGAAATATAAAGGAATGAACTAAAAGTATATTCGATAAATTTCAGACATAAAAAACAAACATAACAACAATCAACTTAAATGATACTCATTTAAAGACATGGATAGAAACAAAATGGATGATTTAATGAGTCAATTAAAAGATTATCTAGAAAATGTTATCCTACTGTAATGTGTACACTTGTTCAGCTTATATATCACATTTTGACAAATCAAATCAATTGTGACCACCCACCTATTATGAGTTAAATAAATCAAAACTCTTATAAAAATGAGTTGTCCTTTTTTTGTTTACTGAAATAGTGAAATGTGAATCAGATACCACTTTTCTATTCAGCTTTTGAAAGGGTACTATTCCATTGATTGATATGGGACAAAGACATAAAATGGTAGTATAGTATATAATGTTTCGAAAACCGGGTTTTGAATCGACCCGGTCGAGTCACCGGGTTACCAGTTGGATCGCCGGGTCAACCCGGTTTTCCAATATATATATATATATATATATATATATATATAATTAGAAAGAAAGTATGTATATAAATCATGGAATATTTCATATATTAAGCCTAAAGACTATTTATTAACAAATATAACATGTAAATTAAAATTACGTCGCAAATATATACAATTAACATGTTTTATTTATAAAAAAATACGAAAAAACTGAAACCCGGCCGGGTCTCATGACCCGGGTTGACCCGGGTCACTCCAAACCCGGTCAACCCGGCGGGTCAAACCGGGTTACGAAAATATAAAACCCTGTTATAATTGACCCTTTTTTTCGGCCTGACCGTGTTCAACCGTACACCGTCCGGGTCGAACCGGGTTTCAAAACACTGATAGTATATATGTTTTAGTTGGGAATGAATTCTAACTACTCGAATTAAATTTGAATTTAGATTAATAAATTTATTAATTAAAAGTGGGTATATTTATTTGTCACAGTTTTGAAAAAAGTATATGTTGTTAGTTTAGTGAGAATGTGTTCTAACTGTACTGGATTTATATTTGAAATTTTAGATTATTAAATTTATTGTCTAGTCATTGTAAAATCACCCTTAAAACTTCGTTTTTAGAAAGAAAAAAAAAACATAAATTGGTAGTAAGATATATATTGGTAGTTTAGTGTGAATGTATTCTAACTACCTGAATTATATTTGAAATTACAGATTATTAAATTTATATGAAAATAATGTGCACACTTTATATGTCACACTTTGAAAGCTTATTGTAAAGCCCGAATCCTATGACCAAATATACGTATTGAATCTCGTTAAGAATAACAAGCCAAAGTACCCGCGCGTTGCTGCGGGGCGGGTTGTTTTTTATTGGTGTGCTTAGGCATAAGAACTCGCGCGTTGCGACGGGGTTTAGGCCTCATGTTTAATAGTTTGTTTTTTTATATGGGCCTATGTATTGGGCCTCATGGCGCGGGTATTTTTTTATCTGAATAAATCTGTTCTTTTGTAAAAAAAAATTCCTATGTTGTACGGAGCAATTTTTTTTATATTGTTTTGTGCGGGTTTATTTTTTCGGTCTCATGTTTAATAGTTTGTTTTTTTATATGGGCTTATGTGTTGGGCCTCATGTAGCGGATATTTTTTTATCTGAATAAATCAGTACTTTTGTAATTTTTATTTTTATTTTGTGCCTAGTATTTTTTTTATTGCGTATTTATAAAAAAAAAAAAAAAAATTGGGCCGGCCCAAACTGGGAGCCCAATGGGCCGGTACTGTAGCGTACTGTAGCATCATGGGGGAAAACGACGTCGTAATACTGAATAAATCTGTTCTTTTGTAAAAAAAAATTCCTATGTTGTACGGAGCAATTTTTTTATATTGTTTTGTGCGGGTTTATTTTTTCGGTCTCATGTTTAATAGTTTGTTTTTTTATATGGGCTTATGTGTTGGGCCTCATGTAGCGGATATTTTTTTATCTGAATAAATCAGTACTTTTGTAATTTTTATTTTTATTTTGTGCCTAGTATTTTTTTTATTGCGTATTTATAAAAAAAAAAAAAAAAATTGGGCCGGCCCAAACTGAGAGCCCAATGGGCCGGTACTGTAGCGTACTGTAGCATCATGGGGGAAAACGACGTCGTAATACTTTTACTTTAAGTATATGTATAATGAATGCTTTTTATGTTTTTCAATAGTTGTGCCACAATTATTAGTCGGCCATCCTATCTATTTGTGAATTGATTTGCACCCATTAAAAATTCATTAAGCCATTTTGCTTCGTGTGCCAAAGTAAAGTTGCTTTTGAATTTTATTGTGGTTTGTTTCAAAAAAGAAAATAACTGATATAACAAGTTTATATCTTTTTTACAATATCCAGCTCCTCATTTATAAGAGCCAACGGTTTTTTACTAGCGTTACAAGACATACTTTGTAGGGTTTTTTTTCCCATAATTTGCATTTGCTTTATATTGGTGCGGTCCATAAGTACTTATGTTAACTTTATGTTTGCTTTTTTGATTTGATCATCAGTTTTGATGCTTGAGAATTCTAAAGAAATGCATGTATGTTTTTTCAACTTTAGTAATAAAACGTGGATTTTTCTATTGTTTCTTATCAAATATGTTTTTTTATTTTCTTTTATATCACATATTTTTCATTTATTTGGTAATTGGTTATATTTTTGCAGGATACAAAGGTGCTCAAAATTACTAAGAAACAACGGATGCAAATGAGGTACTAATGATTTACTTCACTAGAAAGTTGTTTTGTCGTCCATCTTTTAGAAGGTTACTTTGTTGCGAAATTGTAAGGACTACATGTTTATGTCATATTATGATGCTGTAGCATATTGGTAAGCTTGTTTGGTAAGAAATCCTAGGCCTTCGAATTGTTTACATTCTTTAATCTAATGATGTCTAATGAAAACGGAGCCATGTTTTGCAATACATAATGGTTCAAAGCATGGTACACAAGCATGGTTATATACAAATAGTAATGCGGAAGGTGGATAGAGAACCCCATGTCAAAATTATTTTTTTGGCCAAATATGTAACTGTATGATAAGTAAATGGTGCAGAAGTAGTAAAAGACTAAGGGCCAGTTTGGTATGTGGGTTTAGAAGGGTTTAGGTGCTGTTTGTTTATTAAGAAACTCTGAATCTGAATCTTATTCGCACATCTGAATCTGATGCGCAAATGTCTGAATCTGAATGAAATGATATTGTTCGTTTTTTACTTTTTAAATGTCTGAACGATAAAAACACAAATCAGTTTATTCTTATGAAACATAAACTTGTTTAAAAATTATATAGAGCATTTTAGTCATAAAATTAACATAGTTGTGCAACGTGAGAATAAAATGTCTTAGAAAACATTCAAAATTTTGTGTCGCAATTTATTCTCATAAAGTAGTCATCTATTGTACTCTCGTGTGGTTAAATATCTTCATTATTTTACAAATTGTTACTATCATTAACTTTACAATCATAAGATTGCGAAAAATAAAATTTCATAGTATGCTTAACATTGTCAATTAACAATTGAAAATACTTTTTTTTGAACGGCAATTAAAATACTTTTTAGTGAAAAATTTAAGCTCACGTGCAAATTACACGAGCCACAATTTAATTTCACAAACTAATTATATATTACTATTGTTTGAAAATTTTTAAATGTTTAAGCATCATCATCATTAGTATTTTGAACATTATTTATCTAACAAAGAAAAAGATTAATTTTCTCTAACGTAATATCAATATTAAAAGAAGAGTAAAAAAAATATCTCACAAAACAAAGAGTGAAAAAACAAAGAAAAAAAAACTAAAGAAAAAAAAAGAAAGTAAAGAGTGAAGATGCATTAAGAGGCATCAAGACCCCTCATCCACATCTAGTTGGTTAAGATGTTTCAGCCTCTGACCGCGTCTGAATTAAAGAAAAAAAACAAACGCTCTTAATAAATCAAATGTCTGAGCGCGTCTGAATGAGTCAGATTAAGAGGCTATTAAGAGGCTCTTTATGAAAAAAGAAACACCACCGTAGTACGAATCGTCTCCTATTTCATATTATTATTTCTTTTCTATTTATTTTTTATTATTTAATATAATATGTTCAATAGTATATCATCTTCGTCATGTAAAAACAAGGATAGCCATTTTTATTCCGTCTACGACACCAACGTACGGATGCAGCAGGTTTGGGACCTTAACTTTTGAAATTGCAGTGATGGTCTTTATTTTTAAGTTTTCGTTGCAAATTTGGTCCCCGGGCCGGGACCAAACCTGCAATTTGGCCAAACCACAGGGACCAAAAATGCAACCCAAAAGGACCAAACCTGCAACCCAAACTTAAAAATAAGGACCATCACTGCAATTTCGAAAGTTAAGGTCTCAAACCTGCAATTTGACCATACCACAGGGACCAAAAATGCAATTTACTCTTATGGCAAGGAATAAAATATTGTTTATAGTCCTTAAAAATTTTTCATCCACACGGTTTACATGATCAATCATTTCACTTTTATATTTTATTAATAAAATATTCATTTTATATTAATTAACTGATATAATATATATATTTTTTTAAATAATAATTAATTTTTCTCTCTTCTTATTTACTTTCATATCTTTCCCAAATCCAAATTTAAATCCAAACCCATTTACAAACCAAATGGACCCTAAAAGGCGCAGGAGTTGACTGCTGAGCGAAGTTGGTAGGACTTATGAGTTAGGAGTATGGGAAAATAACATTTTTCAAGTTTTATGAAACCAAATATTTTCATTTCACTTTTTTAAATGTAATACTCTCTTTTAGAAAGAAAAATAATAAATTATTAAAATTTTGTATTATAATATCTTTGTAATGCAAAGTATTATGAACTCGCTAGGCACAAAGTTTTACTCGTACTAAACAAATACTCACTGAGCATAAAAGATAAAATATGCAACAAAAGGACTAAAGCATCAAGTGACTTTTCCAATGGTGCTTATACTAGCCGAAGACCACACTATACAATGACAAAAGAAAGAGATTAAATTGGTTGTTGGGGCAATAAACAAAAAACTAGTGAAATTACACGAAATATAAACTCTATGGCCGTGCGTAGAACGGCCTACCACACTTCCTAGTATATATATAAAGCAATCTTATCATATTAGTCAATATAGTATAAAGCTGTAAGGTACTACCATTTTCGCGCCTTACAATTATAACACATGATCAATAAGGATATAACATATTTAAATATGTATGGGAAACGTGGATCTTTGGAACCACTAGAACAATGCCATAGATGATCATCAAAAGGAACCACTAGAACAATGTCAGAGGATCAATTGGTTCCCTGAAAAAATAGTGGTGATGGCAGCAGCTACCTCCAATGGTATAGTAGAATGAGGATACGTTTTAGGTGCATATCAAGTTTAAAATTAAATAACGTAAAAGTATAACCTGCTCCTTTTCTTTTTAAAAATAACTGGATATATAAATAGAAGGAAGATGAAGTGTGTGAAATGATCAAATTATCCTCAAAAAATTATTCATGCCATGTAGAATGACAATATTGAGAGTAGATGAAGTATTATGAGATAGTACATTAAGCATAAATAGCTTTTACCCTATGAAATTAGGAAGGCATTGAAGGACATATATGAAATTATTCTTTTTAAATGAAGAGCAAGAATGATTATCAGGGGTGTCTCACGTTTTTATGTTACAAATATTTTATTTTACAAAGTAGCTAGAAATTTTGAAATTTTTTATTTAAAATGATGCTTAATTTGAATGATTTTACAACAAAGGTTTGATATTTTGAAATTATAACTTAACATGATTTCATTTTGAATATTTCTTTAGTTTCCAAAAGCTAAAATATTCATTTTTTGAAGTAGAAATCTATTTCATGTAGTACAACTGGGTTCTATAGTATGTGGATGCAAGTCATGCAACTCCTGAATATGTAAACCAAGTGCATGGGGTAACAGATGACTTTTTTAGGCAAGTCAGAGTAGTATCCTGGCCCTGATGCATTTTGGTATACTACTTATAAAAGAATACTGAGTATCTTATCAACCAAAAACGTAATTACTTAGAAGTAATCTTGAAAGTATAATCTAACTCAGTTATTTTTTTTGGAAATTACACAAACGAAAACACACAGCTCTAATATATATACATTTTCACACAACATAACAATCTCACTTTCGTCTTTCCCAAGAGTTGAACCCAAAACCTCTTGGTTGGATAACCATCTCATGGATACCAATGGATGGTTACTCCTTGCGGATCTTAGCAGTAAAAGCCTAGAAACATTATTTATTCGTGTAAGTATGACATCTGAACACTACAACATAATGTTAACTTAGGGTCGACATTTTCGACCCTAAGACACAAAGGGTGTCGTCCCTTAGTGTCTTGGGACGACAATGTCGACCCAAGAACATCGTCCCAACCATCTCGTCTCTAAATTCTATGGGACGACTTTTTTCTTTGTGCTTTGGGACGACAGTGGACCCACGCTACTTTATGAGTAAAGTTTGACTTAGCTTAGGGACGACATTATTCAATTTATTTCTTTGGGAGACACTTTGTCGGGTCCAATGATGTATTATAATAATTTTAATTTATAAATTTATAAATTATTTATATATTAATTATATAAAAAGAAAATACACGTGGGTATTCCACTCAACCTTGGGACGACATATTACTTATTCTTAGGGTCGAATTGTCGTTCCCTAAGGAATCAACTTAGGGCGACATCAGATTCTTTATATTTTAGGGTCGAATTGTCGTCCCATAAGGTATATAAAAGTAAAATACTATAAACCTGGGAATGGGCATGCTTTGGGACGAAACACTTTAACTTTGGGACGAAATTTGTGTATACTTTGGGCCGACAATATGTCGTCCCTAAGGTGCTACCTGGGCCAAAAAAAAAATGCAGGTTTCCAGGTTATCCATGATTTATTCGGAATGATTTCCGGAAAAAAATTTCTACATTTTTAAAATCCAGATATTCGGCAAAATCACAATTATGTAAATAACAATCACTAAAATAGTACAGTACCGCAAATCCACGATACGATATATTACCATAATACGATAACAAGTCTTAAGTTATTACAAATCCATAATACGAGATCAGTCTATAGTTATTACAAATCTAAAGTAATGTCCAAGGTTTCACAGAATAGTCTCATCACAAACTTAAACATGTACTAAAAATTTATTACACAAACTAAGATCATTCCTCAATACCATCGTACCTTCCTCCTTCCTCTCTTTCTCCTCCGATAATAGTCGACCATCATCTCGTACCTTCGTTGCCCTCCTCCTCTTCCTCCTCTCCCCTGATGCGCCTCGTCATTGTTTGCAAGACTATTATTCTCGAGCCAATTCGGTCCAAGGTTTGTCTTTTTTTTTTTTGGGTTTCGCGAATCGGTCCATAGAGGATTCGAACAAGGTTTGTAGAAGCGAACCGTTTGGGCTGGGATCATTAGAGATAGAGGCGATACCGCTGGGTGGATGTTGTTACTTTTCGGGATGGTAAAACAGTTGATGTAGGTGTTATTGTTGACGGGAGTATAGGAAATGGCTCGTTGTAGGAAAGGTTGAGGAATGAGCCGGGGTAGGGGAGGAGGTTGAGGTAAATGGGCCGGGGTAAGGAGGTTGGCATGAGGGTCGGGAGATGGTGGTTTAGTGGGATAAGAAATAAAATAAAAAAAATATTAAAAAAAAAAAGGAGCAGGGGTGTAAGTGATGCCCTTATCAGGGGCGTGGGGCATACTAGGACCGGGTGGAGGTGGTGGTACAAGATTTAAATCAGGAGGTAACACCGTTCTAGTTTATGAAAGCTTCTACTGTCTGGGCGAGGCCATTTAAGTTTGGTGAGTTGCTTGAGTGTTTTTGCGATTTATATATGTAATTTGAATTTTAATAATAACGTTAATCGATTATGGAATTCATTCGTGTATTTTGATTATTTATTGTGTTAAACTACATTTAGTTTCAGTTAAATTATGAAGTAATTTTATCAAATTAGCAAACTAATAAATGATTAAAAAAATAAATAAAAGAGTAATTGTGGCAAAAAACATCCCTTGTGTTATTTTTTTAGGCTCACTATCAGCTTCACCACCCCTTCTGTTACATTATTATTTGAAAAAAAAAATTAATTTTTTTTACAAAAATATTAAAAAAATATTCGAACTTCTAGATAATCTTAATTTTTTACGAAAAATTTTTCGACCTATCTTAATTTTTATGAAACCATTCTTACTTTTTTACGAAAAGTTTTACAACCTTTCTTAATTTTACAGGAAACAAATTTTAAAATTTTATTTTAAATTTTTTACGAACAAAATTTTATTTTCGAACAATCTTAATTTCTTTTAAAAAATTTTTGTACTTCAGGGTTGACATTGTGACCTTAAGAGACATCGACCCAAAGTTATATATTGTATTTATAAATTTGTTTAATTATTTCTTATTTAAAATCTTAAAATAATTGATAATGCCAAAAAAAAATATAAGATTTATACTTTATTGGGTAGGGTCGTCAAATGGTTGGAACCCTAAGTACTAAGAAAATTTCGTCCCTATGTTTTCCCCCCAAAATTTCTAAAGTTCTCCCCAGTCCCCGCCATAAGTTATATATATAAATTTAGAAATATTTTTAACTATATAAAGTTATTTTTAAATGGTAGGGGTCGACAATGTCGACGCCCTAAGTGTCGACCTAAGGTTATTTTATATATTTAAGTTATTTTTTTAATGCTAGGGTCCATGTTGACCTAAATGTCGGTCCTAAATGTATTTTATTATTTATGTTATTTTTTTATTTCTAGGGATCAGACAAATAATGTCGAGAACACTTAAATCGCTCCGTCCATCTATACGGCCGCTTTTGTGGACCTTTGCATTTTTGTGAAAAAACAGCGGGAGTCCCACGTGGGGTTTTGGGTCGATTGATGTCGACGCCTAATATGTCGGCGTCCTAAACAACCCTTATGTTGTAGTGGATTGCCCAGAGCCACACGCTACATTTTTTGTCTTTTTCAGAGGAGGTGTTTCCTGGATCAAATATATCTGTTTTTACATGGAAAATTTGAATTCAAAACATTTATTTTAAATAAAACATTTTTTTTAAATGTAACTAGCTTATGGCACCCGGTCTTAAAAAAAATTATGCAACTAGCTTTTGTTTAACACTACAAAAGGATTTTCCTTTAGTGCAAAAAAAGTGTCATAGGCAAAAGATTTAGCATCCCGCCTACTCAGAAGACAATTTGTCCGCTTGCCCGCAGGTTCAAGGCTTTGCTTTTGTAGCCCTCATGTGAAGACTTCCCGACGGAGCAAGGCTTGGATCAAGTGGCCGGTTAACACCCTTATCTCCGGAGACAGAGGTCAAGGGATCGACCGTTACCCCTTCAAGGCCGGAGGTCCTTTTCTACCTTTGGTAGAACCGGAAGCAACCTCTATCTTTGGTAGGGGTAGGATTGTCTACGTCTCAACCTCCCTAATACACTGTGGAAGATGGTATTGGACAAAGAGTTACTTTACTTTTTGTTGGGAAACATGCATACTTTTAATAGCGCAAATCGAATAACATTAACAAGTAAATAAATCGAACGAATTAACAGATAATTAAAGCAGTAAAAGAACGAGGCTCGTGTTTAACACGATTCCCTTAAAACAGATTCGCCGTCTGTTTCCCAGGGTACAACGTCCAAAGCTGTTGTACAGCCGGACTAGACAAACTGACCTGAAAGATTACGGAAAGGATCGAGTATTATGATCGACAGTAACTGCTGGAAAGATCTCTCACAAACTGCTGCGATTGGTTTATTTAGGAGTTCGTTTTCTGTTATCAAAAACCTGAATGAGAGGCGCTATATTTTATAGTTAAACCCTAGCTTAGAATCAACCAATATGGGTGCTATAAATCAGCCGAGTTGATCCATTATCAAATAACTACTTTGGAATATTCTGGAACCTTGGGTGCTATAAATCAGCCGAGTTGATCCATTATCAAATAACTACTTTGGAATATTCTGGAACCTTATTTAAATTGGCAGTAAAAAGATAGGCGCGTAGGTGAACCACCGGAGCTGCATTCGTGTCCGCAGGCTCGCATGAGTTCAGTGGAACCGAACCCAACTTGGCCCAGAAATCCATTTTGGACATAATTTGGCTCGTTGCGAAGCTCTCTTCGAGGAGAACGCAAAGCCCCAAACATCTATTAGTATATATAACATCTACATATATTAAATGTTGTCCAAAGTTAGCAAAAACTCATATTTGCTATACCATATTTTCCAACAAGTATCACGTTTAGGCTTGCAATTAGCTAAAATTAGTAGATTTTTAAACGTTGTTATGTTCACTCATTATTCTTCTTTTTATGCTTATGAAAAACCAGTACATTTCAGTCACATTTAAATATAGATTGGTGATTAGTCTCTTGCGGATACTTAAAAGAGCGTCCACCACCTTAAGAAAAATGACACCATACTTTTTTCAGCATCTACAGAAAACTTATCATAATTTAGCAAGAATATACAATATAAATCATTTTCCACCTTAATGAGTTGTGTTTTATTAACGGCACATTGCATTAGCAACTAGCAAGAAGCTAGAGTGAAGAAGAGGAACATTAGACTTTGTTGGAAAGGAACTCAGTCAGGTAACAAGTCCAATCAGTCAAATCTTAAGTTACACATTTTGAATCTAACTGAATCTCATTAAATAAGAGAATACCCTAACACGCGTGATTGTGTCGTGTGAACTTCAATTTAGGTATCATCTATATCTCTGTGGTTTCGTTTGAACTTCATCCGTCTCATGTGGTTGTGTTTGGGTGCCTTTTTAGACTTGTTTGTAGGCATGTTTCT
>BQNB010164750.1:0-14300 GCA_026074375.1 Tanacetum coccineum
ATGTATTCAGGATAAATTTGATATGTACGTAAGGAAACTCGACCCACTCTGCAGCAACGATTGTTACGTGGAACTGAACTTGTAGGAGTTTTCTTCAAGCGTTCCTCGAACCAAAATAAAGCACCACAGTGTTGACATGTGTGAGTACAATTACCAAGGTACTTAAATTCTAGTGGAGGACCTGATGATGGTGGCTGTTCACTTGAAGTGCCACCAGTGACGGGAGGGTTTTGTTTAGTACGTCTTCGTCTACCTTGTGGATAATTATTGGAGTTGGAAACTGCATATTCTGGTTGTGCAGATATACCACTTGAAGTGCCACCAGCGACGGGAAGATTATCTTTAGTACGACTTCGTCTACCTTGTGAACGATTATTGGAGTTAGAAACTACATATTCTGGTTGTGCAGATATAGCTACAACAGATGGGTAGTTTCCTGAACCATAAGCGCAAATATCTTAATAACTATGACTAAAAGTTAGAGTAAAATAAAGAAACGCAAATGGGAAACCCCTCATAGTTACCAGTATGTGGTAATTTATCCTGTTGATGCAGTATTGCAATAGGCTGGCTAATATCTGTATTCGGAACAACGTGACCATTAATATTTGTCATGTTCCGAACACCATAGGAGCTAACATCAATAGCTGGAGATGATATATGACTGGGACCGTCTAAACATTGCTTCTTCGGGGACACGGGCATGTTACCATCGTAAACACGATGACCAACATCGGAAGAAACAACATTACCATCCTCAGTAAAAGGATAGGATTTAGGGATTAACTTTCTTTTAGTTTTCATTAAAAAAATAAAAATAAATAAAGTGATAACAAAATAAGAAACAACACTTATTTGTAACAACTAAATAAACTAAAACACAGAAAAGGCAACATTCATATCCAACAACAATAAAGCAGCAAACCCTAGAGCGAAGACTAAGTATGGCAATAAAAAAAAGTGGAGAAAGTAATTGTAGATACTGATAGTGATCGCAACAATGATATGGCAACGATGTCAGAACCAAAACCATTAGAAAAAAAACATGCAAATACAAAACATGCAAGAAGCGAAGCTACTACTATAAAAGTAATGATGAGTGAAGAAAGTAATCAAACAACATACCGTAAAAACGATGGAGGAAGACGGTAGACAGATCAACTAACAATGGAAGTATCCTGAAGTGATGATCTCAATAGACACAGGTTTTGAAGCGTATTGAGCAAAACAAATTAAGAAAAAAGAGGAAAAAATTAGAAATATCTAAATAGTACTATTTGGTGATTGGGCTAAAGTTAAAGAATGGGCTAGGCTATACAAAACGGATTACTTTGTTGGGCCGGCGCTGTTTTACTGTAGCTACTGTTACTTCACCTTTAGTATATATGCTAATGGGTATAGTTTTAGATTTAGTTTGAAAGTATTAGTTGGTTGGTTGCAACAAATAATCAAGGCAAAATGTCGATTATTTGGTTTTTTTTATGTAATGAGAAATGTAGTCTAAGGATGCTTTATGGGTTTAATATAATTAAGAAGGGTTTAGTTGTTTAGTTTTATAGAGCGAGGCTTGTCGAACCTGTGCATTGCACCGGGGTTTGTTGTTGGACCAAACTTGACTTTTAATCATTAGGAACAGGGTGGTTGTTTATGATTGTTTGTACTTGTGTGTTTTTCTTAGAATCGTTGGGTTGTGGTTTTACAAAATATTATTCTTAAGCATGTGTAGCGTGACATCAAATTGTTTGTTGCGTTTGTTAGTTGTTAGTGAAATGGAAATTGTATTTTATATTAGGTTTGTGATTGAATTATAACTTTAGTAGGTTTAGTTTGTGTGTTTTATAAAGTAAGATGGTTTATTTTGTGTGTTTTATAATGTGTGAGGGTTTAGTTTGGGTCCATTAGAAGTTTGGAGGGTTTAGTTTGTGTTATAAAGAGAATTGAGAGTTATTAGTTTCCCTGTTTATATGAGCTGACCGACAATTAAGGTACGACGGCTCTATTTCCCGCAATGATGGTAGTTCTGTTGTTTTTCCACCACAAAAATCCTTTTAAATACCCCCAAAAGTATGTGCAATTCATTATTTTCTCTACTTTCACAACACTTTCATCTCAATTAGGGTTTCGCCTGCATCCTTTAATCTTAAGTGTCTCAATTACTGTCCCCCCCCAAATTCTACTTCCAATGGCTGCTCCTGGACCATCTAACTACGTTGCAAGGCGTGTAGTGGACGATCTCGTTGATTTCAGTGGTGAGACTTCCATGCCTAAGGTCATGAAGTTCTTTTTTGGCCAACAGATTGAAGATATGCGTGGTTTTGTTACTCGTATGTGTGAAGAAGCCCATACTTCAAGGAACTACATTGCTTAGTTGACTGCTTTGGTGGCTGAAATTGAAGCTATAGATGATAAGGAGGACATGTCTGATACTTTGATGTGTCTCAGGGATGATATTCGGGATGAAAACAATAAGTTGATGGAGTTGAATGGGTTTATTGATATGATGAGTTATAAGTGTTGCTGTGAATGTCAGCTTTCTGTGTACGATGCTATTAGAAAGTGTTGTTGCTATTTAGTTTTAGGTGGTCATGTTGTTTTTCTATTTTGGGGTGACCGTTGAGTGCTATGATTTTTTGTCGTGCTGTTTGTTGCGCTTCTGAATGTGCAATGTTGGAAATGGGTGATTTGGGTCACGGGTGGTTGAGAGGGTTGTGTAAAGTTTGGTACATTCCTTTGGCTTGATTAGGTATAGCCGTTTGAATTGCTGAATGTGAATGGTTTAGTTGGCTAGGTTTTTGTATTTACTAAATGGAAAGGGGTTATAGAATACTTGGAGTTTGAGTTAATTGTTTGAGTTAATTGTCATTAGTATGTGTCAATCTATGCCTTTACTATTTAGTTTTAGGCCCTCATGTTGTTTTTCTATTTTGGGGTAACCGTTGAGTGCTATGGTTTTTTGTCATGTCGTTTGTTGCGGTTCTGAATGTGTAGTGTTAGAAATGGGTAATTTGGGGCACGGATGGTTGAGAGTGTTGTGTAGAGTTTGGTGCATTCCTTTGGCTTGATTAGGTATAACCATTTAAATTGCTGAATGTGAATGGTTTAGTTGGCTAGGTTTCTGCACTTACTAAATGGAAAGGGGTTATAGAATACTGAGTTTTAGCAGCTTACTAGTTACCTTGTTTGATTATGTTGCATTAATTCAAGTAATAATAGCTGTAGGAGTTACAAAATGGTTGGTGCTTACCTTAATTACATTGGCAGTTATGTCTTTTGAATTATCCTTTGGTAGATTAAAGGTTCATAAGTGCTCCTGTATATATGTATGCTGTAGTGCAGAGTATTTTATCATACCTGCATATTTAGTTTCTTACTCTTATTTTGTATACATGGGGCCATTTTTTATTTTGGATAAGTTGTTTGAGGTTGCTGAGTCCCCGCGTTTGGTGGATAAGATGAAGTATGTATTTGGTCGTTCGCGTGGTGAGGATGAATCATTGGCTGGATTGATGCGTGATCTTTTCCTTTCATTAAGGATTTCATTGAGCAAGAAGCGTAGGCTTGTTGCTGAATTGGAGGCTGTCAAAGAGGTAGAGGGTGCTGCAAAGTGTTTAGAGCATATGAGAGTCATCGTTGCTCATGATGCTTGGGTGACTTGGAAACACTGTTGGGACATGCTCAGGTTGGTGTCAGCTTGAAAGCTGGTTTTGTGGCTGATATGGAAGCGAAGGATTAGGGGTTGTTGATTGCTGCTCGTTCTTTTTATGTTTTTGATTCTGAATAATAAGTTTTGTTTAGGTTGAACAATCGTTGGTTTTGATGTTCCTTGTTCTGTACTGCACTTTTTTTTATGTTTGAATGAATAAGACTATGGGTTGTGAATATTCCGTTTTTTTCAATTCCTCTAATACTTTGTTGTTTGATAGTAAATGTTGCAAGTTGTTATGACATTTTCTGCGTATTAGTGTTTTATAGTATGAATAGTATGTTATTACTCTCAAGGTTCATTTGCCTTGAATGAGAATAGAACTGTATCCGAAGATACTTATTATTATAGTATAACTTTAATGGAGCACTAAGGTCTGTTAACATTATCTTTTGGAACCACTTTAATCCATGTTCATCATTTTGTTAATTATTTATATTTTTGTTCATAATTTGTTTAAAGTTAGTCTGGGTGTATACTAAGACCTAATAAGTTCATACCTTTTTGAATATGTATTCTTTAACTATAGTTTTCGGGCATTTAGTTTGTGATTTCTCTGTTTGCATGCTAACATATTAGGCTTTTGGCTAATATTCGCGTTGTTCTTTGTTAATGCAAGCACCTGTAGCATATCTCCTCACATAATTTTTAAGTATCTAATAACTTTTTGGGGGAATTTGTTGACCTTGATACCGATATGATTGTGCAGGCAGGGTAATTGGTTTAGTTGGTTTGTTGTTGGTGTTTGCATGTTATGTCCCTATGGATGTTTAGTGTTGCAAACAGTTTAACTATGGTATGCATGTTATTTAAGCCTTGTTGTGAATTTGTCAATGCCGGTAAGTAATATCATGTATGTGTGTACTTTTCAGATTGGTAATGGCCTATTTGAGGTATTGATAGCAAATGATGTCTGGCATAATGTTGTTGTGCAGTTACAAAAGCCAGGGAGTTGCATTATTTATGTAGTTTTAGTTACTTGTCATTAGTATTGTTTAATCCTTGGTTTATTTCTATGGTTAGTTAATAATGATTATGATACATTTCTGTTACTATTTAGTTAGCTATCTTTTGAGTGTCTATGTTTGCTTATTTAAATCTGACTTTAGTTTTTTTTGCATATCAGATATACATCTACACTATTTCATTAAAGTTAATGTCCATGGCTGCTCTTTATATATTGGATAAGCTCGCTGAAGTTTCTACTTCTTCTCGTCTGCAAGATAAGATGAAGGTTGTTTTTGTTCAAGCCCATGGTGCAGATGAATCTTTTATGGCACTAATGCGTGACCTTTGCTCCGCCCTTAGGGTGAGTATTGCTAAGAACCGGAGGTTGATAGCTGAATTGGAGGCTTTGGGATGGCCAACATAAGCTTTGAAGCCTTTAGATTACATGAAGGAGATGGTTGTTCGTGATTTTGCAACACTTGGAGTTTTGGAACAATTATTGGCTGGTACTCATATTGGAATGCAGTTGAAGGCTAGTTATGTTGCTGAAATGGAAGAAATAGATTTGGGATTCATGGTTTGTGTGTTTTTATGTGTTTTATGAATAACTCAGACTCTGGTTTTGAGATTTTATGGTGTTAAGTTCTGGAATACTACTGTAATTGTTTCAATGGAATCAATGAATACAGTTTCCTAATGTGTTGGTGTTTGTTAATGGTTAATATATAATTATTTTTAGATTTAGTTTACGCTGGTATGGTAATTGTTGTTTGTTGTTTCTTTAGGTTAGTTGTAATTTGGCTATGTCTCTTCTGAGTTGTAACATTAGTGTTGTCTGCATGTGTTGCATACTCCTTGCATATTGTCACTTTAGGCAATTCATTTATAATTCCAGCTTGTCGTGAGTTTGTAGTTACATAGGAATTGTCATGTAATGATTTGTTTTGCTTTTCATTAGGTGAATTATCGCATTGTGAGTTGCAATTCATTAACTTCTGTATGTTGTTTTATTTTATATTCATATAGTATTGTTTGTGTGTTTTTCTGTGGTCATATAAATGGTCTAAACTCATTGGTAATGTGTAGATATTGAGTTATGCTAACGCTTTAAATTGTGCTTGGCTTTTAAATTGTTTTGCCATACATTAGTTCGTGTTGTAATGAGTATCGATATAAACTTAATTTGTGCTTTGAAATATAAGGCATTGTTATAAAGTAAACTTTTGTGGAAAAGTCAAACTCTTTGACTTTTAAAATTTGAAAGTGAAACATTAGTGCCTTTATTCATTTCATTTTATGAATTCTCGTTCCCCATTAAAGTAATCTTTGCTCGGTCTGGGAATGTAATCTAAAGAATCCAAATACAGGTTTGTACTTTAATTAGTTCTTCTTAATGTGTTGTTGTTTGTTTTTTGAAAGGGCGATTCTTAGGTTGTTTGCTGCAAATTCAGGTCATCATAGATAGTTAATCAATTCACATGATGTAAAAGCTTTATATTTATGATATAACAAAATTACAATTGAAGAATGAATCATATTGATTATTCCAATTTTTTTAGGGCTATTTGCATAGTCTTTGAATCAATTACCCTGAATTAGGTTACAAACTATTTGGTACCATGTTTGCTTTTATAGTATGCTTATATCTGAGTCACACGTGCAAGCCTACCTTGTCAGAGTAGGTTGTTGAATGTTTCGTTGTATACGATGTTACGGGTACAATTTTTGAGTTTTGGGTCAGCTTCTTCCGTCATTAGTATCTTTAGTCCCGCTGGGTTTGTCACCCTCGATAGTGCCACATACAGTTGACCGTGGCTGAACACAGGGTTGGGTAGATATAGGCCGACATAATTCAGGGACTGTCCTTGGCTTTTGTTAATTGTCATCGCGTAACATGGCTTCACGGGATACTGTCTTCTTTTTAAAACGAATGGCCATTTTGATTGGTTGGATGTTGTTATGATCCGATGTATAAGCACATTGTCGCCCACATGGGATCCAGTGAGGATTTTTGCATGAATAACAAATTCTCCAAGTTCAGTAATGATCAACCTAGTTCCATTGCATAGTCCTTTGGTGGGGTTAACATTCCTTAGAAGCATTATTGGCAATTCCTTTTTAAGGCATAATGCATGGGGTGGCATTCCTGAGAAGTTCAACGTGTTTAAAAATTCAGTTAGATATAGTTGTTATTGGTCCAGACACTATGTTGATGCTTTACAAACTTCATCAACACTATTGTATGTTACAGACTTCCCAGTCAACTTTTTAAACATATATGTGTTGATCTCGTCCACGTCATCATTCATTGGAGTTAGAATAGCCCACTCTTTTAGATATTCTTCGTCATGCTGCCTTTCAATGAAATTAGGATATGTCTCGGCGATAATGGCTTCGAGGGGAGAATCTGATGAATTTATTATGAACTACTCGGGAATTTGAATCCAGCTTGGCTCATCTTCCCCATCTTTAGCTTTGGCAGGCACGGTGCCATTCCCCACAGATAGAACCCATTGGTTAAAATCTTGTTTTTGATTATCAATCTCCCCATTTGGATAATATTCATTGACCCTCATACTCCTGGTTAGCGTGAAAATATTGCAATGCTTCCACAATTCCGACCGGTTTATGCATGCTTGAACCACATCTGGCCTCTTTCCTTTCGGTATGACTAGCAGAATTTGCGTAAAGTCTCCTCCTAACAACACTGTCATGCCACCAAAAATTTGCTCCCTTTTTTCCGGCTTCTGAAATCCCAGTATATCCCTTAGTGTTTTGTCCAATGCCTTGAACGCGTATTTTTGTGTCATGGGTGCTTCATCCCAAATTATTAGTTGGACTTCTTGCATTAGTTCAGCTAAATGGTATTCTGCTTTATGCCACATGTGCTGTTTTCCAATAATTCCAGGGGGATGATGAATCTACTATGAGCTGTCCTTCCACCGGGCAGTAGTAGTACCGCAATACCTGTTTCAAATTTGCAAACCGTTGGTGGTGAATTATATTTCAAATCTTAATTTTTAAGTAAGTAAGAGTAAAGTGTCCTACCTGAAGACGCCACTGCAAGCACTATCTTTCTTTCTGTCCTTAATCTTGCAATGATGGTATTATATAAAAATGTTTTCCCTGTACCGCCTGGTCTATAAACAAAATAAAATTTACCTCTTTGGTTATGTACCGAATCAATAACCCGTTCATAGATTAATCGTTGTTCTGGGTTTAATAGTGGGTGAAGCCTTTCATGTTCAATTCTACTTTTGTTCGTATCAAAGTTCAATGCTTCTCTGATGAGACGGTTGTCCATATTTGTTAACAACTATGGGTTGAGACGTGGAAGATCTTGGAAGTCTGTTAAAGATCTTTCATTCCTGTTCAGTAATTCATGTATTTCAACTAAGCAATAGTTCTGAATTTGTTCAATGGACAGTTGCAACTCGGGGTAGTCATATAGTTTCCTCTTTCTATATAGAATATCCTCAGACAAATATTACCATGTTTCTTTCCATAGTTTGAGTGGCCTGCTGACATCACAAAAGAGCAGGATTGTAACAAATAGATCACGTAGCTGTGGGCCTAATGCCCATAAACTCGCTTCTGCAATAGCTTTTGTCCACTCTCTATCATCGTTTAGAAGACCATATGTGAAACAGGCTTCTTTGAATGTGTGGCATAATCTGTTATTGACTATCATTAGTTCATCAAAATCCTTTGGTCCTCTTACAACATTTAACAACATTCTCAGAAAATAACGTTCTCCCAATGCTGGAGTTGAGTAAACAATTCTGCCAATGCATTTTTTCTGTTTTTGTGGTTTCCACATTTTCAACTGTTCATGCCACACATATAGCTTTGGTAGCTCAGCATACGTTAGTGTTCTGGCTGATGGGTCGCGTTCATTTAAGTCAAACCAATCGGTAAACATAGTAACATTGATACCTTCTCTTTCGAGCAAAGCTGGTAAGAATTCTGAGTCCCGCAACGTGACTGGGTTTTGATTTGGTAGATGGAAGTTTAGCTTCATTACGGATAGAAATGAGTAGTGGATATCAAATGAGAAGAGCCGCCACACAGCTTCGCACGGTGCTAAATATCTGTAATTTAAGTAATTGTTGATTTCAACAACTGCCATAATCTTCTCTGATGTCACGTGATCACTCTTTTGAACATTTTCCTGTATTACAACTGTTGCTCTATCATGGCCTTTGTTTAAGTACTTAAATAAGTACTTAATCGCCTTAGATCTGTTACACCATTCTACATTGAGGTGGGTCTGGTATTTGAGTAACAGATAACGGTTGTGAGGCACCACGTGCTTGTTATCAAATGTGAACTTCCCTTTTTTGAAAGATACTTTGTTTTCCCGGCGACGGTAAATGGGATACCCATCTTCATCAAGGACAGTTTTAGCATAAAACTGTTTTGGATAATGCTTGGAACATTTACCCTCTGTGGTGCATGTAGCGTATTTCCTGTCCTTACCGCAAGGTCCATGTAGCATATAATCTGTAACTAATTTGTACCCGTCTGGGTCTTCCGTTGGTGATGGCAGTTCGGCCGAGATTATATCATCTATCTGAGTGAGCGTCTTGCATTTACTATTTTCTTCCAGCCATAGTAGAATATATGCGTGTGGGAAGCCTCATTTTTGAAACTCAATAACATACACAACTGAAAGGTAATGGGCAAACTATATCAGTCAAGGATTGAGAAATTTACAAATTAAGAATATATGTCTATAGGGGTGTTTGGTATTTACTTGCTTCGGTTGCCCCAAATATTTGTTTTTTGGTAAGATCATGCAATAAGTCGGTTAGTTTCATTTTGAAGACTCTTGTCCCTATCTCTGGTCGATCATGAGCTTTTTGTCCAGGGATATAAGTGAGCATTTCACTGATCTCTGGTCACTTTGGGTTTGATGTGAAAGTTATGAAAAGGTCTGGGTTGCCATACGTACGACATAGGGCCATTGCATCTTGGTAATTTTGCATCATGTAATGTGGGCCATCAACAAAAGTTCTAGGTAAAACTATCTTATGACCAAACCCCTGCCCGCTTTGTAATCCCCTCTTGTTACAGCATCAACACACATTGTGATACAAATCTACACCGCAACGGTCTTAGATTATTACACTCCTATTTGAGGCGATGTGTCATCAACGGTCGAGTATAGCATCAACCAAGTACTGTTGAAATAGTCCCGACCTCCTCTTACAAAAATATTAACTCGGTCATTTCTTTGTGAATATGTATAATAGTAATCCTTCATTGTTACAAAACCTCGGTTAGTTTTCCGATGACTACTGTTAGTGTAGTAAGGTATCTTATCATGGAAACCGTCTTCTCCATACAGGAACAACAATGGATATTGCAGGGCCATGTATGTTGGATGCAATTCTGAGATTCTTTTGGGGCCAGAATGTAGCTTGTTGACTATGATGTCTCTTGAAGGGGTCTCGTCGCCAAAATCATTGGTGATTAGGGCTGCAACCTCAGCTACAGTTGGCTTGTTGTATTGCCTGGCATTTGTTCTCTCAGATAGCAAGTGTAATTCCTACCTTGGACAGAAGCATGTGAATGACAACCAATCCTGCCATTTCGGGAATGGCCTTGGGCTACTAAACATACTGAATCCAACATCTGGGTCACAGTATGCATGGTGCTAGCATCACTCCATCCCTATAATCCGTATCAATAAAGGCACGGCATGAGATGTGCTCACTTCATTTTCGCGTGTCAAAGAAACCAAAGATGGCATAACCTGGGTTGTGTGCCTTCTTTAGGAAGGAGGGAACCAATTCTATGATAGCTTTGTCCATTTACTCTGAATGTGTAGACCCCTCTTCTGTTATTGATTAAATGATCTATTCTAGCCCCGAAAGATGTGTAGCTAAACATACTATTATATACTCTTATTCAGTCTCTAAATCGGGCGGTAGCTGGATCATTATAGTTCATCAAGTTATGCAATGGCTGAGGTGTTGGATTAAATTTCGGTAGGTGAATTTTACCCTCCTTACAGCATAGAGAGAAGGATGGATTTATAGATCGACTGCCCTTGTTAACTCTCTCTTCATACCACATGGTTGCATTACAGTGGACACATTGGTATGAAGGTGAACCGATATTATGATAGGATACCTCAGCTCTTATATCAGAAGTAATAACAGCGGTAAGAGAATGTATACATGTTATAGAATGTAGAATGGAGTTGTGTATATCCGGATAAGCAACAGGTGCCATAGATGGTATTTGTCGTACAGGAAGCATAATATTTTTTTAATGTACCTCTTGATGTAAATGCAACTCCTTTTGTGACATTTGTTGATTTACATTTATTGCCTCCTTCTGAAATTACCATGTGGGCAAACAGTTTTCACAATATGAAATAGAATTAGCAAACAATTTAGGGTGTTTTTAAAAGCTACTAAAATTTTCAGCAGTATGATGGCATAGGACCTGTTTTCCGCCTATGAGCATCGGAGAAGAGTATTCTAGAGGTGCCTGCAAGCATAACATTATGTTTACCATACCATGTTTTAAACATGGATTGTCAGATACGACATATTCGTTCTATGCTTACTTAGGATTGAGGGGCCTATTCCTTTCAATTGTAGACCACAGTAACTCTGGACTCTTCCATCTTGTCTAATAATTGTATTTGATTCTATTCTTACAGAGTGTTGGAGTATGCTAGCCTGGTTTTCAGCATTGTTCGTTCCTGTGGTACACCAAAAAATGAAATATGATTATAAATGCATATTTGATCAGAAGTCTTGAAATGTACGGGGCATTGAGTATACATGTGTTCATATCTTGGTAGATGATTTGATGGATCAATAGTTCATCTGAACTTTGATTAGTGAGGTTAGTATATTTGTTGGTATCTTTTGAAGTAATTAAATAGACATGCTTTTGATTTTCTTTAATTTAACTACCCTATTTAGTATGCTATTAAATGCAGATTTTGAGAGAAAGGCAGGAGTTTCATATCTGAAGCTTTGTGTCTCTTTAATATGGCCAAAATGAAATAGATTTGATACAAAATTACCAACCGGAGGAGTACTGTATCAATGTTGGTGTTAAGGTACCATTCCAACTCGTTTGAAATCTCAATTTGTCTGCGGTTGTATATTCTCATGTCCCCTTCGTTTTTTGGGTTATCGTGGAGCCCCGAGTTTTTGCATAGTTTTGTAAAAAACTGTAGCTAAATGTAGTAACTTACTTGTGCATCTACTTTTGTCATATGAAAACTGGGACCATTGGAGTGGTCACAAATAAGTTACTTGATTGATTTGTTGGTAAAATCTCATAAAACTTTCATTCTTTGCTGGCCAGTAATAGGGCTTTCAATATACATAAACTGAAGCACGTGTTTCATTTTAAAAGAAAAGGCTACTAAATCATGCATATGGATATTGTACTGATTAAAGGATTGTCTGGGACAACCCAAAAAATGACTGATAAGTATGGTGTTTGTCGTAGTTATGGCTTGCGTAATTGTCCTGTTAGCGCGTACATATACCCACTCTATTGTAAACACTTACATGTCTTTCTGGTATACAGCAATAGGGATTTCAGTATACACAAACTGAATAGTGTTTTTGGTTTTTCAAAAATAAGTTACCAATGAATCATGTGTATGGCCGCTGTACTGATTACAGTTTGCCTGAATGCTATGTCCCTGTATACACATAGGAAATATATTACACATATTTTGATCTGCTATTCATATTTGGGAACGCAACATTCAGTATAAGTAATTTGGTAAATCTGATATTTTATACACATTTAACTGAATGATAGTATCCAAAAAATACAATAGTAATCATGCTAACATTGCCAAACCATAAAATTACAATCCTATCTCTGTCCTATCCTTGTAACTACTTTATTTCTTTGTGGCGTCTGTCCACTTTCGGCCTGTATAGTGTCCTTCAGTGTAGAACTTCCCATTGTTTGAAATCTTTCAAACATTCTCGATATCCACCTATCTGCAATATGAGCATTCTGATAACCGGGCTGTGATCTATACATAGTTTCTTCGCCAGCCTGCAAACTTTAGAGACATATACAATATCTAATTGGCTTTAACATTACAAACTGGTATTAGTGTTTTAAAGGGGGAAAAGCAAATGTCTGTTGGTATATGCATCGCTAATGCCTGTAATAGTTACCAACACAGTGGAGCAATAAAAACATTCTCAAATTTAAACATCAAACATGTAATGTCTATGTCCTAACACGCCAGGAATTCAAAAAAAGTTCCAACTTAATTGTTTTTTATTATGCCTAACTACTTTATTGTTGAGCAATCAGCAATCCATGAAACAAAGCTTAGCCGTGTCCGAGAAGGAGCAAGATTGTCTTTCTCTAGCTGGTGGCATTGTCATCCAAAACACGCCTGAAACAATAAGATTAACAGTGTGTTGTGTTAATGTTTAATGTGGACTTCATGGGTCTAGGTAGCGTGTGATTATACCATACCTTTTGTGTTTTCTTGTATCCGGAAGACTCCCACCCCTGATGTGTGTCTGAAACAAATGAGGCCTCATCATCAGACTCGGCAGCCTCCCCCCTAAGATCATAATATAAATATAGTGGATGTGACCAATTGCGTCATAAGTAATATGATTGTGTTGTTTTCATTTTAGGACTTAAACAATAACAGTCGAAAGGAAATATTTATACACCTTTTCTGTTTCTTAGCCTCGTTAACCTTGGATGGGGTGGTTACTGATGGGTGCCTTAACAAACGCTTGAATTCAGGAGTCTCGGAAGCACGACTTCCACCCGCTATGCTACTTCCCCCGCTCTCATCCATCCCTTCGGCGGTAACAATCCTCCAGCAAGTGAAGCTTTCATACGTGTTGTGCTCATAGTATGTATGACTTTTGAAGTCCAATGTGTGGGTGGTGCCCACAATGTTGGCCAAAGCTTGCGGCAAAGGTGAATGGTTATCGCCCTGCTGCATGGCATAGTCATTCATACATATTTGGAAAAGAAATTGAGGCCGTTTCGTTAAACATCACGAAACTTGAGGCCGTTTCGTTAAACATCACGAAATTGAGGCCCTGCTGCATGGCATAGTCATTCATAGATATTTGGCCAAAGCTTGCGGCAAAGGTGAATGGTTATCGCCCTGGTCCTCATATTCAACTATTGAATCGGCTGTGCATTTCACCAAACTTGAGGCCGTTTCGTTAAACATCACGACAACCACCTTTGCAGTATCATCTGAAACTTCAAGCTCAAGTCTGTATCTGGAAGGCGGATGTGTGCAGGAAAAGTTAAGTGTTCCATCAGATTTCATTTTCATGTAAGCAGTATATATATGAAATAAGCCAGCATTACCTTAATACTGGATAATCCACATTTTTGTTGCAGGATTCACATGCAAAGCGGCCGTTTGAACGGGTAACACTTTTCCTGCATTTTTCGCCTCCGCAAGATGGAAAATTCCAGCCATTCTTGGTCCTGACATTGTCTATACGCACAGTACAATGGAACGTAGCTGCCTGGGAAAATGTCCAATGTTGTAAGTGGCTCGTGATGTACTAATCTAAAAAAAATAGAAACATAGTTAATAAGAAACATACATCATGTCTACGATTCCGGGACCACATAAGCAAATTCTCCAACGTTCCGGCTT
>BQNB010164751.1:0-14300 GCA_026074375.1 Tanacetum coccineum
TGTTATGCGTGAGCATTAAAATCATGAGTCAATCATCCTAATTCGTACAACTGTTATGCGTGAGCATTAAAATCATGAGTCAATCATCCTAATTCGTACAACTGTTATAGGTGAACATTAATTGTTTAAGTAATTCAGTTTTAAGTTTTTAAGTTTTTCAACTTTTGTATGAAAATGCTTTATAGATATAAGGTGTCCTGCTACTTCAATTTGAAAATTTTATGATATTTTTTTTGTCAAAAAAGGGTCGGAACTGTATATTGTGTAAACACTTTTGTATTGCTTTAAATATAAAAGTAAACAGAAATGATAATTCCTCCTACAAATCCTCCTACACACACAGGATCCTGACACATGGCGGAACTGACGGTTTGGATTTGAAAAGAGAATAAGTGGAAAAAATATATATTATACAGTGTTGCAAAACAAGGTCTACAAGGCCGATTAATCGCCGATTAGACGCTACAAGGCCACCAACCTTGCCGATTAATGTAACAGGGTCAAACAAATAGGTCAACCGTGGTCAACGGTGGTCAAACTTGCCGGAAACCTTCTAATCTTGCCGGAAGTACCTAAAACTCACCGTAAACTTGTTTTGATCACTTATATTAACTGTTTAAATCTATTACAAGTTGTTTTTTAGAAAAAAACTTGCCAATAATATCTAAAACTCGACGGAAATACACAAAACTTGCCGGAAATACCCAAATTTTGCCAAAAATGCCAATCCGATTAATCGCCGATT
Source organism: Tanacetum coccineum (assembly GCA_026074375.1). Lineage (NCBI taxonomy): Eukaryota > Viridiplantae > Streptophyta > Magnoliopsida > Asterales > Asteraceae > Tanacetum > Tanacetum coccineum. The sequence continues at coordinate 746 of BQNB010164751.1, forward strand.
AATCCCGCCTTGACCGATTACAAGCTACAAGGTGGTCGACCGCCCGGCTAACGATTCACGATTTTTGCAACCTTGCAAAAATTTCACAAATATATGAGTGTGCTGGTGATTGTAGTAAATTTTAGAACTTGGCTTGTTATACTATTCGAGACCACCAGAATAAGTATTTTGGAGTAACTTGTCCAGATTGGTAAATTTCTAGGATTAAACCAAAAAGCCTATTCCGTTTACATATATTATGTGTTATTAACTAACTACACTGGTTAGTTAGCCCCCGTTTAAAACCTTTTTTTTACTCTCATTTTTAGGGTAAGATACCCCTAGAAAAAGCTTATAAGCTTTTCCTTTCGTTTCTTACACCACTAAATTTGTTTCGTTACACCTTAGCCTAATTAATTCCTTGGTTGGTTGCTAGATGCTTTTGAGTAAAAGTATGTACTTCCTGTGTCCGTGTGCGTATTTCTTATCTTTGGTTAGGTCGGGAATTGCACATTGCAATGAAAATGTGAAAGTAGTTTCTTTTATTTTTCATGTGTTTACTACTTTCACTATTATTTTTATTTCTGAGTCAAGAGAGTTATGGAAATATTATCCAGATTTAGAGTAAATTGCAAAAATTGGTCCCTTGTGGTTTGCTAATTGCAGATTTGGTCGTCGAATTTCCAAAATTATAAAAACTGTCCGTAAGTTTTGACAGGGTTGGTTCCATTTTGGTCCTTGGTCGACCTGAATTGAATAAAATACCCCTCTTAATGGACTTTTTTTGTAAAAGAACATAGGAGTATTTTAGTCATTTTAGGTCGACAAAGGACCAAAAGTGGAACCAAACCTTCAAAATACGGACTTTTTTGCAATTCCATTCAAAATTCGATGGACCAAATCTGCAATTTGGCCAAACCACAATGACCATTTTTGCAATTTACTCTCAGATTTATTATGATCGTGAAGTGGTGAAATTTTACACCTTATTTCATTATCTAGTTATGCTTAAAAAATATAAAAAATACAAAAATACAAAAAAAGTAGGAGAGAAAAAAAGGAGAGGATTCTGAGATAATAGGTTCGTCTAAACTTAACCGATTTTATTATTTATGAGATGATCGATTATTCGTTGTATTTCTATAAAACCAATTAATGTAAGTATTTTTTGTATATTATTTCACATTGGTCGCAAAATAAACCAACTATGTGTTTTTTGTATCAATTGGTAGATATCGACACTATTGTTGTAATATATTATGGATGATTGTAAGTTGGTTGTCATGGGAACACCAACTAGGTTGTTTTTATGGAGAGTTGGGTATGGATGATTAAGACATCTTTGAGTCTAATTTGTGTCTACCAAGCAAAGCGTGAGTTTTCCATGTTAAAGCGTGAGTTAGTCGATGATTTGTGTCTTTTTCAAGGTTGTGGTCGAGAAAGTAACTAGCAACATTATTGTTTATTGGTTGGACTTAATCTATTTGTTTTGTTATTTTATTTTATACCAATTATATATGTTTTCCATGCCTAATCCCTACCCAAATCATTCATCATCATAATCTTGTGTTTATCAATGAGGGTGATTTGAGCAATCACATGTGTCTCATTCATGGATTTAAATGTGCATGTGTGATTTTGTCACCCTTGTTGGTGTAATACTATTGGTGAAGATTACTTAATCCTATTCTTTAGCTTATTCGAGTTACGGATTTTGAAGCAATCACATGTCAGCTTCATGGATTTGGGCGTTCATACGCATTTGTGGTTTGTAGCATTTTTCTTGAATAAGGTATCGATAGAGATTAAAAAGAATGATCAATCGCATTAAAGCCTAATACATTCGACCCAATTTACCTTTAACTTGTTACTCCCTTAGCATTAGTGGTGAGAAGTTGTATCCAAGCCCCGCTTATGATAGAATACTCGTCACGACTGAGCAATTGAGCGAATTACTGAATGTTACAACATAGATTAGTTGACTGATTTGAGTGATTTCATTTCCTATTTTGTGAGGTGTTTGGTTGTGTGCTAGTAATTAAATGAAAAATGCTTAAAGGAAATATCCTAGACATTCGTTGGGATACATTTTCATAAGATAAATCTAAAGTCTACTTGACGACAAGTAGGATTCAAGTAGGGGATATTTGATGACATCAAATAACGTCACATTATTAGCATCATTTATCCCAGCTACATTGCTCGTTTTGTATTATTTTATCTAAGATTTGATACTTAATTGCTTATATTTATGAATTGCAGATATTATCGAGCATTTGGCAACAGATGGAGAAAATGGCGTGTTTTGGAGCATAAACGAAGAGATCCAAGAAGTCCACTGATTCTGACACCAATACGCCATATCATTCTAGAAGAATACGTCGTATCCAAGACTTTGACGAACTCAAGACCATTGCCTGACTTTAAAGAATACGTCGTATCCATATTAGCAGATACGTCATATACACTAATCGTGGAGCCCACGCCAAGTTACCCTAATACGCCGTATCAGACCCTTCTAATACGGCGTATCGACCTTATTTCAAAGCCTATAAATAGAAAACCTAAAATTCGGTTTTCAGTATGCAAAGAAGCCTTTAACCACCAAGTATGATCTACAAATGATTTTAGAAGCCAAGAAGGTCCTGCAAGTGCCTCAAGTCGATAGGAAAACTCTTGTAACCTCTATACCTCGCTATACGTGTTCGGTAGCTAACGTTTCTATACAATAATCGTTTCGTAAATGATAATGTGTATTGTTACAAATACAAAAGACTAATAACCTATAGGGTATTAGCCATGTTTATGATTAATCTAATTATGGTTTGTTTATATCGATTATTGCATATTGTTACCTGTTGATTCTTTCCTCACTTCAAACCTACTTTAGTTTATCGATTATGTTTTCAATTTATCTTCAACTGGATTCTAGGAATTTTAAATAAACACAGTAATCTATCGTTATTTTGTGTTATAGACAAGTAAAAAAAAAAAAAAAAAGAATAATCTGGGATAAAATATTACATACAACTTATCTATGTGACTCTAGATTAATAGGACTACAAATTTATGCCCCTGTTTCTACCATTGGTTAAGTGAATAGGTAGACTAAGGTGACTTAGATTACAAATAACGTTTTGTTTCCTTGGGGTAAGTATACGCGAACTAGTGACTACCAGCATTATAGATAATCCATCAGACATAATTGATACAAGCTCAATGAGGCTAGGTTTCGATATCATCACCAATATTGTCTCCTAGATAGATTATAATCAACGGTGTGAGCTTTATGCGGGTTTAGGTTAATTGTGACAGGATTAACTAGAATATAAACCTCGAGTCTAAGGAGAAGTACCACCTTGATTTAGAATGATATAACACCAATGAAGTAATACAATCATTGCACATATAAAAAATTCCTACATTTTATTTAATTAAACTGGCTAATACATTTTCCTTACATTAGTGCTTGGCCGCTTCTTTATCGTTTGTTTATCTGCTTATGTACATTAATTGTCTTATTTATCGCTTCATTAAACCAAAACTCATGCTAGTCTCTAAGGTTGAAAATCCCCCTTTTGCGTTAGTTTAGTTTAATTAGTATTAATTAGAAATAACCTAGATAACTAAAATACTGATAGACTTAAGTATTAACGCTCACTCTTAGTGATCGACACCCTACTTACCAACGAACCTATAATCGATCGGGTACACTGCCCGTTAGTGTTAGTTAATAGGTAAAGTCGGCAAAATATAAATAGTAAAACTTGATAAATAAATTACCTATACCCAACGACACATGTATGTTTGGGGGCCACTGAAGTAGAAGAGATGGCATGTATGTTAAAATGTCGTCCTAGAAAATTACCCTTCATGTATCTTGGGCTCCCTATTATGTATCTTGGGCACACTATTGGGGTTAATATGAAGAAGGAGGGTAGTTTGGGGGCCAGTCATAGAGAAGTTTAAAGATACAGTCTTAGACTGGAAAGCTAAATCGATGTCTATCCGGGGACGCCCAACGCTTGTCAAATCGGTTCTTGGTAGTCTCTCATTGTATTATTTTTCCATGTTCTGTGCACCAACTAGTGTTATTAATCCTCTCAAGAGGGTGATGAAAATTTCTTTTGGGGTGGGAGGAAGGACACTGGTAAAATGGGATAAATTTTTATCTAAATTTGATTTGGGGGTCTAAATGTTAGGAGTCTTAAGGCTTCCAACTTGGGTTTATTGGGAAAATGATGGTGGCGGTTTCGGCTGGAAGGAGAAGCGTTGTGGGTTCGAGTGATAAAAAGCTTGTATGGTGAGTTGGGGGTTTATATGAAACGGGTGAGGGGGCTAGGTACTTGGGTTAATATTGCATGAGTGGGCATAGCGATAGATAGAACGGGGGTGGTGTTTTCCTCTTCGTTTGGCAGGAAGTTAGGAAATGACGAAGGTATTCGGTTTGGAAGGATAAATGGGCGGATGACTTTATTATGTGTGAAAGATTTCCAAGGCTCTTTAGGTTTGAGGGGGATGAGGATGATTCTGTTAGGAATCATGGTGAATGAGGTAGTGATGGGTGAATGTGGAAATTAGAAAAATGGTGGGTGTTCCTAAAGAGGGAGAACCAGTGGGTAAATTAGAAGTTAATATTTGTTCCTGATCTAAAGATGTAGCCCAGATTTCGGGGTATGTAGACTCTTGGCACTAGTTACTTGCATATGATGGGGGTGTCCACGGTTAAACATATCAGAGAGTTAATATATGAGAAAATTCTTCTATCGGTTGCTTATGTTGAAGAACGTCATGGTGTGAGTTCGTGCCTCAGAAAGTAAATGTCTTTATATGGAGATTAAAATGTGGTCGTATCTCGGTAAGGTCTCTTTTTGATCATATTGAGATAGATCTACATTTCACGTTATGCCCATGTTGCGAGAATACCGTTGGAACAAATGATCACATTAAGGTTCGATGTCATTTTGTTTCTGTTGTTTTGTTCTAGATATTTTTGTGGGAGTATAGTTGTTTACTGGTTCATCGATTTGTGGATCATATATTTTAATTCGCTGGAGGATTGATGCCATCAAAATTTGAGAGCGTGTGGCAAGCCGTGATTTGGAGCTCTTTAGGGAAGCGCACAATAACAAGGTTTTTCAGTCTAAAGAAATGGTGGTTGTTGATATATTCTTTGAGATTCAGTTAACTTCTTTCTTTTGGATTTCATAAAGATATAAAAAGCTTAGCATTAGATGGGTGGATTGGTGCAAAGGCTTAAGTTTTTCATGATTTAAGTCGGGTTATTGTTTAGTGGTTTTGTAATGGGGCTGTCTCCGGCAGGGTGTTTGGCTAAGTTATGTTTGTAACTTAGTTTAGTTTTCTGTTGGACATGTGCAACGGTTGCCTTATTTTTGCTGAGAAAGACCTATTGTTTGTGCCTCGTAGCCTATGGGTCTTGTGTTTGTAGTTTTCTTGTGGTTTTTAATATATTATATTGCTTTTTGAAAAAAACGTGTGTTAGTGAAAAGAAGGGGGCGTTTGGACACCAAGTGGAATTTATGTTTGAAGCTACATATTACGGCTCAAGTTGGGGGTAACTTTCAATAGGGTTTGTTAATGTACATAGGATTTGAAAATTTTAAGATGGTTATTGATGTGTGCTAAAACACACATCATTTGTACCCAGTAAAACACTATTAATCAGACTAAAAATGCTAAAATATGCTTAATTATATTGCAAATATGTTTGTTTGGTATTTTTATGTCTTGCAGGTAAAACGGATTGAAAACAAAGCAAAAACGGGTATTTACGGGTTCGTTTCGATCAAGAGTGCTTAATACTCAAAATCAAGACAAAGTCGTGAAAAGTTCCCGAGCATGCCATTGGAAAGAGAACGAGAAAATGAGTCCAACGGTGCCCTCGGATCTTATTAGGCCAGCAAGTAACCAATTTAAATGGGTCGGGCCAGCCCATTGTTGACTAAGCCCATTTTATAAACTAAAGCCCAATATAAAGGCCCAAGCCAAAGTATAAAAATTCTGGATGTTTGATTAAAGTGACATCATGTCACGTGAGGGGAAATTAATTCCCAAGTGAGCACATGCCACTCCACTTACTTCTTTTGGCGAATGGATTCGTGCCACGTGGCGGGGAAAATGTGTATCTCAATTCATTTTCAATTGCTGCGTTAGAAAACGGATCGAAAGGCTCACTTTTGATGCGTACAGTTTAAGCTAAAGATAAGGACACGTGGCCTCCAAACAACGGTGGATCATGACTGCATTTTATACTCGATCCGAGGGAGCACACACTGTGGAAAATGATTGGCTCATCAAATATTTAATGATTGGACGAAAATTCACAAACACCCCTCTCTCTTGGCTATAAATTGAAATCGCTCCCCCACATTTAATTTAGAGCTGAGGAGTAGATTAGATTTAGTTTAGCTTATTTTTCATTTTTCAGCTTATTTAGTTTTAGTTTAGCTTATTTTACTGCTTATTGTATCTGTTGATTCTCAGCTTATTTTAGATGATGTATCAAGATCTGGTTTAGCTTAATGAATATTATGGTTTGCTCTTAAGTTGCTTAATGCTTATTTCTTATTTCGAGTGCTTATCTTCTGTTTTATTCTTCAAATTCTGAGCTTATTCAGATCTGATTAAGTTTTCCTAAAGCTTATTTCTGATTCGTTCAGCTTATATGTTCTCAATTAGATCGATTTAGCTTATGTGTTTGTTTAGTTTGTTTATAAGTAGTTAAAGTGCTTATTTTAGTTTCTTGCTATTGTTTGAAGTTTGGTATGCTTATTGTCACTGAATTTGCTTATTGCGTGTTAGTTCTCAATAGCTTATTAGATTTGTGCTAGCTTATTCGTTGTTTCATTTGTTTTCTCTAGTTAGTTTAAAATCTTGATTGCTTATTGATTGAGCTTTATCTTTTTCTAGTATGTTGGCTTATTTAGGCTTTGTAGCTTATTTTGTCTCGTTTATTTCTTAGTCTAAAAAAAAATAATCACCTAGAATTACTAATACAATAATCATGCCTGCATTTGAGTTTGATTTGCTATTGGGCCTGAATTATAAAGCTTGGGCTTTGTAGGGTTTTTATAGAATAAATTGTTGGTCCGTTTGGTTTCTGTTTGGATAAATTCGATGGTCTATCGTTTTATAGAATACAGTTTTAGTGATATTTACAATTTGAATTGTTAATTGTTTTTATGTTAACAGTTAGTTTATTCGTTTTGTGTTGCGAATTTGGTATCGGTCAACTCATGAGGCGCGAAGCTTAATGGTTTAATAAGCTAGATAGAATTTGATTATTTTATTTAGCTTATTAAATCGGGTGTTATCGTTTATTTGTGGCTCTTCGGTTCGGTTCCATTTCAACCTTTTTTCAATTAAATATTGTAAGAATAATTTTAAGCTTTGATTATATTTTAGTTTACTATTTGATTAATATGTTTAGCAAGTAGTTTATTTTTATGCTTGTTAAGTAATTGGTGTTTAGTGAATTAAGTGTGGAATTTAATATGTGATTAGTGATTAATAATTTGCAAAAATTATTTAGTTTAGTATTTTATTTAGTCGAACGGGCAAAAGCCGTAAGATTAAGTAGGCATTAAATTAGTAATTAATTTCTCGTTAAAAAGTCGTTTTCAATATTAAGCCAGCGTTTTGAGGAATCGATTTATTAGACGGAGATTAGTTCGTCATTAAAATCTAAAATTTCACACTTAAGGATCTAATCATTTTTACTTGACAAGCATATTTTTCTTTATATATCTTTCGTCTTATTAGCTTGCTTGTTAATTAGTTTAATCTAGTTTTTTTCAATTTAATTAGTTTAAAAACAAAAACCAAAAATATTTCATATTCGAGCATCAAACAAAATTCTTTTGTGGATTTCAATTCATCTCTCGCCGTGGATACGACACTCGGAAGATAGATTATTACTTTTCCTAAAGTAATTTTCTTATCTAACGGGAAATACTATATATTATTACGAAACACGTTTTCGCGTTTATCAAAATGGCGCCGCTGCTGGGGAGAGGTGTACGATCTACACGTGGTGTTTGAAGTTAGTGCCTTGGAGATCCTTTCGTCTTGAAAGTTTATTTTCATATAAATATTAAAAAGCCAAAAATATTTTCTATTTTTCTATACTTATAAAAAAAATCCAAAAATATTTTTCTTTCTTATTTTCTTATATATCTTATTAAAAATACCAAAAATATTTTTCTTTAATTTTTAAAAATAAAAAATCCAAAAATATTTTTCTTTTAGTACTTTATAAAAAAAATCCAAAAATATTTTCTATATTTTATTTTATTTTTTCTTTTCTTTTATATATATATTAAAATAAAACCTTCCTTACCATCTCAATCGTTTAATTCTTATCCCTTTATCCTCTTATATTGTTTAATTCTTCACAATGTTCGATTCTTCACCCGTTCATCCACATGATCTTCGGACCATGGGGGATATTTATCGTCCGTCACTTATCAGAAGAGGAGGATCGATCGTTCCGACAACCGTTTCGGGAATCGATTTTGCATTGAAAAACATATGGTTCAGCTACTTCGACAAAATTGTCAATTTCATGGATTTAAAGATGAAGATGCAAATGAGCACCTAGATAAGTATTTACCTATCAACCAATTCATCAAGCAAAAAAGAATTTCTCAAGACATCATCAATCTAAATCTTTTTCTATTCTCTTTAACCCACAAAGCTAAATTTTGGTTTTATACTCTTAAAACTCATTCTATTCATACTTGGGAAGAGATGGTTTCCAAGTTTCTTTCAAAATACTTTCCATATTCTATAACGTTGCAACTTAGGAAAGAAATTCTTAATTTTCGGCAATTGCCTACCGAATCAGTATTTGAAGCTTGAGAAAGATTTAAATCTTGTTTGCGGAAATGTCCCGACCATAGAATTTTGCTTCTTAATCAAATCCTTACTTTTTACAATGGAATTACGATGATTGACCAAGAAAGACTTATGGTGGCTGCCGGCGGTAATTTCATGCGGAAGACTCCTCAAGAAGCTTATGATTTAATCGAGAATATGACACAACATCATTTTTAGTGGGACGCCGAAGTGTTTTATAACACTACCACTGATATGAGTGCTCATTATTCTGAGACTACTTTCGCTTCAAGAGAACGAGTTGCGTTCCTTGGAAAGCAAACTGGATACACAATTCAAAGTGTTCAACATAATCCAGGACCAGGTCATCCTAACACCTTTTACTATTCAGACTTTGATGAAAGTGATGATGATGAACCTTCTGAGATGATTGAAGATCATAAATCGATTCACCATTTGAGTGGCAGTCCCACTCCTTCTTCTGACCCTGTGGTCGTGTCTCTCTCTCCTTCTAAAAGGTGTGTTGTGCGCACGCCTACCGGGGATCGTGATTCTATCTTGAGAAGACGACACACTCTTCCCTCATCATGATTCGACTTCCACCGGAAGTCCATGATGAAAGATTGATCCGAGGAGATATCTGTCGTCGTGAAATATTTTAAATCTTGATTGTACTAAAGATATCCCTCCTCCTCATGAGCTTAATAATGAAATTTTTGATCCTGAAGGAGATATCCTTATTCTTGAAAACTTATTAAAGGATGATCCTTCAGAAGCAAAAAACTCAGAGATCGATTTGCTTATTAAGGGACCATCAGATACCTTTTTAATGGGGGACGAGGATATTAAATTAAATCCTCCTATGGATGTTCATAACCTTGTTCCAATCCCAAGGGTATTCGAGAAACCCTTAAATTTTCTTGATCCGATTTTAGAAACTTCCAAAACGACTATCATTGATCCTTTGTTTGATTTCGATTCTGAATTTACTTTAAATTCAGACAATCCTATCTTGGATATTCAGAACAAGGAGAGTGGAGAGTCTGAAACGGAGACCATAATGGATGAGGTGCAAATTAATAGTACACAAAGTACCGCACAAATCCCACCTCCGTACGGAAAGTTTTCTATTGATATTACCATACCTAACCCAATCGTGTCCTTATCACGATTTCGTTATGGCATCTTTGGTTATTATCATCTTTTTGAAACTCTTGGCCCGAAATTATTCTCTTATTTATCATACTATCTTGGCCTCGATTTTCCTAAGGAATACCTCAAATTTCTCTCATTAAATATATTCCTGCCAGGAGACGAAAATGAAGTATTTGATCCCGGAATTATCGTTGTGTACGTCGAATCAAAAGTTTGAAAGAGTTCCACCGAAGATATTCCTGCCCTTTTGCTTTAATGAGAATTTTATTTTGGGCGAGTAAAGCTAGCGACTCATAAAAACAAGCGTTTCTCGAGAGGCAACCCGTGTTCTCTATATCTTTCTATTTTCTTAGTAGTGTAGTAGTATAATAGTTAAGTAGTAGTTTTAAAATAAGTGTGGGGGAGTGCTTCTCTCCATGTTGTGTTTCGTGGTTATTTGTTTTTGCTTGCAGGATTCCCTTAGATCGTGAAGACCCGTGCTTGTTTTTAATCCTCCAATCACTCTGTCTCCGGTCGACCTTCATGTTTATATCCTGAGAATCCTTAATCCTGATCATATATATATATATATATATATATATATATATATATATATAAATATATATATATATATATATATATATATATATATATATATGTATATATATATATATATGTATATATATATATATATATATATATATGTATATATATGTATGTATATATATATATGTATGTATATATATATGTATGTATATATATATATATGTATGTATATATGTATATATATATATATATATATATATATATATATATATATATATATATATATATTGTTTCCCCTTTTACAGTTGGAATTTTTTGCATTTGCTTTTTTCGTTCCTAAGTGTGGGGGTAAAACCCGATATTTTTTAACATTGAGGTCAATGTTCCATTCTAAGTGTGGGGGGATTTCTATCGAAATTGATCATACTTGTGCCTGTCTATGTTCCGGCGCAACCCCGTTTTAACCAAAATATTGCCTTATTTTATGTTTAAAAAATGATTAAAAATTTGATGATAAGAAAATAGAAAAATATAAAAATGTTAGTAATAAGTAGGCTCGTAGAACTAGGTAGCTTTTGACTTGACCGAGTTATGCACTCTAGCTTTCCCCTTAGCTTTCGAGACTAAGCGTGTCTTATCCTTTAAATTTGTGAAAAAGAACGGAAAAATGAATAGAGTCTTAAATATATGTTCTAAGATGCTAAGCGGGAGTAGGTTGGATCTATTTAGAGCTCATAGAGTTTAATTTGTGCTTTTTGCTCCACCACTTAATAAACGTTATATAATTGTTAAAATAAAGAAAGTTACTTTGGTTTTCGATTCTTAGTTTAGATCCCATCGTTAAAGATACCTTCGGGTAAAAGTAAGGTACACAAAAGGTTTCAATCAGTGTTTGTGGGAAAAGGCTACCGATTTCTGACGGCCGCTACCGCTTTTCTAGGTAGTTAAAAGACCACAGGACTTGAAATTTGGCTATAATAATAATAATATAATAAACTAAAGCCGAAATAAGACCACTGCATCTTGTCGGTTAGGACGCCCGATGTTGCAGTCGTTTAAAGGGTGGAGGTAATAATAATAATAATAAGAACTGTGGGCTGATATAAGTTTACTGTCTCTGGTCGGTTCGATCCCGATGTGGCAGTCTTCAAAAGAAGGCCCATAGTGATAATGATCCGAGACTGATAAAAGTTTGTTGCATCTGGTCGGTTCACTCCCGATGTTGCAGCCTTCAAAAAGGTCGAGGATCTCCTGGTCGAAATAAGACTCCTGGACCATGGTCGGCTCGCATACCGATGTGGCAGTTGTTTAAAGGACCGGGAGATAATAATGTTGCAATAATAATAATAATAATAAAGCCAAATTTCGACTCCGGGGTTATCTAAATAAAGCCTCCGTCTCTGGACTCGTAGTTGAGTTGTTTCGGATAAAATAAAAAGGATAACCCCTAAATCATGCGAAATTAGAACCTTAATGTGGACCTTATTCTCACTATATCGTCTCTTTAGGAAAGGATTTCAAACTAATTGTGGTCTAAATCGGGCACCTTTATGATAATAAGACTATAATCTACTTAAATAAGTGAACTCGTTTCACATCATCGAATAAAATACTTAGAGGAATTGGGAATAAGGGAGCGAAAAGTGGCTAATGCGTACACAATTAGCATTTATGAGTAGTGTTAGCATCTAATCTTATATTTAGCTGTGATTTTGTTTTAAGCTTGGTTTGGGGATTATGAAAATCAAGGATGACGAACTCCCGTTCTTTAAGCCTTGTTAAATAAATTTTATAAACTTTTATCTTAGTTTTTATTAATTATTAAATAAATGGCTAAAACGGAGGCGCTTTCGAAATAAATGATTTTTGAAACTTCTTAATGGGCATTTTACTGTTTCTTGTTGATTGTGAGGTCATAGTTAAAGGGGGCAATTAAAATTATTTAATTCGACTTGTATCCACTAAACATTTTTTATTCTCGTAATTACTTTACTTAAACCTATGAATTTACCAACTTTATGTTGACTGTTTTAAGCAAGTTTTTCTCAGGTGCTTAGTTTTGGACTTCTATGATGTGCTATGTGGAGTCTACGTGCAATATGATACCATTTATCAAGACCTTATATATCATTCATACTCGTTGACTTTTGAAAACTTAATTATGCTTCTGCAACGTTTTAATTTCATTTGAAATCTTGTAAGACTTATCTATGTTTAATAAATGCAATGAGATATGATATTCAAAACGTCCATTAGTGGTCGTTCTCTCGTACTTTGTGTAATGTATATTATGACGTCACGCTCTCGGACACGTATTTCGACTAGACCCGGTTTGGGGGTATAACACCTCGTGTTTTAGGTCATTGTATGACATTATGAAATTCACAATTTATTTTTAGGGTTTTACGCGTTTGCTCTTAAACCGTAAACGTTAAGTTAAATCGCGTAAACTGAAAATGATCATACAATGTAAACGGGCATTAAACAATTAAAAGTTTATATCCAACAAGTGTTATATGATTATTTAGAGGATAATTATTAACTTTGTTCATCATATTTTTATTGGTTACGTAAAATGCTTACGTTTCACGATAAAATGCGTTTAGGCATTCCCGGAAGTTCCAAAACCTAACTACGCCTAAACGAATACCCACGATTATATTATGAGAATAATTAATAACTTTGTTCATCTTATTTTTATCGGCTACGTAAAATGCTTACGTTTCGTAATAAAATGCATTTAGGCATACCCGGAAGTTCCAAAACCTAACTACGCCTAAACGAATACCCACGATTATACCCAATACCCAAAATAATTAAAATAACATCATATATATATACATATGCCGAAATTTTGAGGATAGGACTCAAAATTTACAACTTGTACATAATATCTAGATATTTAAGAAATATCTAGGAAACAAACTCTTACACCATTATCAACTTGACTTCTTAACCATGAGCTAGGGTTAGAAAGTAACCATGGTTAAGTTAATGAGATATTTTTACTATAAATACACATGCATGCATAGGTAACCTT
>BQNB010164752.1:2244-14300 GCA_026074375.1 Tanacetum coccineum
AAAAGGATTTTGAAAACCTAAAGCTTGTTTAGTATGTGGATCATAAAAAGGCTATGGATTTGTTAACATATGAACAGTTTGAGCTGATTGACCCATTTTATAAACGATATTATCAAGTTGTTTAATTTTCTTTGACAAAGCAATTTCTGTTTCAAGACTTTTAGATTCCAATTCTGAAGACTCCCTTTTGAGAACATTAACTGTTTTCAACAACGCTTCTTTTTCTTTGGATTCTTGAGAAAGAGTTTGTTTCAAAAGATTAATTTCATTTTCTAGGTCTGAAAAACTGTTTGGTGTATCCTGGTTCTTCCCATTATCATTTGAGCTCAGCAGTTAGGGCTTGATTGGCTAGTGCACTTTCCTGATTAACCTTATTACATGCAGTTCCTGTTTGCTTCATTTGTTCAATTACAGATAATATCATTTTATCCTGTTGTGTAGAAGGAGTTGTAGGTTGAACAACGTTATGTTGTGTTCTACGCAAATACTAGAAGTATGGAACAATATTGCTAGTGTTACAAATCTTAGTTTCTGTGTGTTGTACAACCCTTGGTTGTTCAGATTCTAGCTTCTCTTGCACAACAGAATTTGGCAGATCATTATTAGTATCTGAAGAGTTTGGTACCTCAAAAAGAACAGATGAGTCACAACTTGATAGTGTGGCCATCAGAGAAACTTTAGCATTGTTAACCTCATCACAGTCTGAATCATACGTATCATATAGCTTGCACTATCTTTCTTGCTTGGTTAATGACGTTCCTTGAATTAACATTTCAATTCGTTCCTATAAATCTTTGGTGATATGATGATGGCTCACAAGTGCATAGATGTCGAGTGGAACACCTTGAAGAATGATGTTTGTAGCCTTGACATCAGCTTCATATTAAAGTTTCTCAGGTGCTAACAGCTCATTAACTTTGTTCTTTCTCATTACACCATTTTCTTCAACCATCGGCCAATTAAGGGGACCATTTATGATGGATTCAAGGATCAAATAACCATTTTCTCGGTTTGCCATGTACAACTCCATTCGGCTCTTCCATGAGTCATACATGAGTTTGTGCAACATCGGTGGGTTATTATTGGTACCATTGAGTATAGCAAATTTAGCAAGAGAAGACATTCTTGAAATAGGTACATTCTAAGATTACTGTTGGATCGAGCGGTGATTGAAAGTAATTGTGTTGTTATGAAGTGTCTTGTGTTATTGTTGAAGTCCAGTTGAAGTTGCTGTTAATTTGGTTGAATCTTGAAAACTGTTAATTCGGCTGACTGCTTATTCGGTTGACTTCTAATTCGGCTGACTACTAAATCGGCTGACTGCTAATTCAGTTGACTACTAATTCGGATGACTGCTAATTCGGCTGACTGATAATTTGGCTGACTGCTAATTCTGCTGACTGCTAATTCGGCTGACTGCTAATTAGACTGACTGCTAATTCGGTTGACTGCTAATTCGACTGACTGCTAATTCGGCTGACTGCTAATTCGGCTGACACTAACCAAATTAACAATTTTTTAAAAACACAAAAAGACACTTTTTTGATTGATGTTTTGCAAAAATTCTTGTACAACTAGTATTACTAAGTCTATAGGAACAATAAAAATGTAAACTTTAAGGTTTTTAAGCCAAAAAATTTAAAATCAAGAATTTGTTCTTTCTAAGACTTATGAGCACACAAATTACAAATTTTTTATATTTTTCTTAGATTCAAAGTTAATACACCTATATCCCAAGATACTAGATCAACTTTACCTATGTAAATGATCTTTTAGTGTATGACTAAGCTTCAAAAACAAAAAAGAATTTTTTTTTTATAAAAATGACGTGTGGAGTAAACAAAAAAACAAACCAAATTTTTTTTTTCAACAACACAAAAACTAAAACAAATCACTCTATGGCTCTTGATCAATGTAGAATACTAGTATCTTAATATAAACCAGATCTTAGAGAGAGAAGTGGGATGGAAGTATATCTAGAGAGAGAAAGTAAAGTTGAGAAAATGATTAACTATGTGAAAATAAATTACAACCAAACCACCTCTCCAGGCCATGGAGATGGTGTTAATATACTTACATGATGGCGTGTGGGCATGGGCTTTCATGGATTTATCCATGGGCTTTAGCTAACTAACCTAGTAAGTTTCCAAATATTAACTTGTCGAGCTAACTACCGTTATCTATGAAGTGACCGAGTCTTTCCAAGGATTTACGTATTCCTAACAGTCTCTGGGCTATCCAAAAGGGTAGTCGCCCTAGGATTAGTCGGCTCGCAATGTCGAGTCAGAAACCCAGTTTTACCAAAAAAATCCTTGTATAAATGTAATAACCTATTACATATAAAACAAATATGTGATACACAACCCTTAAACGTGAAAACCTCATGTAAGTTGTTATTAAGTACTTATAGAATCACATTCTTACAAAAATATGGTAGAATTTCAATGCTAGTAAAATGCCATGCTATATTTATTGGATATTAGTTTGCGTTTTATCTATAAATTTATGAGGCGTTTCAATTTTGGGAATTTTCTATAGATTTGGTGTTTATGCTTTACGGTTTTAGCCTTTAGTTATCCAAATGTAGTGTTTTTATTATTGTAGGGAAATTAATACCAACATTTTTATAATGGATTTTCGTCACTCCTATGAAGCTTTTATATACCTTTACAATACCTTGTATAACTGTAACATCTATGAAAACAAGCTTAACTTGGTCTCGAGGCTCCGGTTAGGCCCTAAGAACAAAGCAAATCAAAGCTGTGCAACAAGGAGAATGACATTGGTTAAACTATCAACGATGGTTTATGCAATCTTTCGGGCCCAAAAACTTATTTTACTGAGTTATTTTGTTTTTATCTATTTTAATGATTTTTTTGGACTTTGTTTTTGGGCTTGGTGGTCTGCCCTTGTTTGCCTTTTAATCTCGTTTCAAGTTCTTGGTCTATTCATTAATCTTATTGTCAAATTCCGGTGCTAGGATTAAAACTTTTAAATATATGAAAAGTCTAATTATGGAAAGATCGTGATTATCGGCATTCGTTGATATCAACAATAGCTAGAAGAATATTCGTGTAAATCATAGGTTTAGTTTTTGTATTTTCGGCAGCATTTTGTGTTTATGTTTTAAATTTAGCCTTTAATCTCCCCAAGTAGTGATACAAACCTTGTAGATGCATTCTCCACCATACCCCAACTATAACTTAGGGCTACTAACTACTACATAGACATCTATAATATGTCTATTACTAACTAACTACTAACTATGGTGTACACACACACACCTTTACTATTCGACTCTCATCAGTCGACTCTGCAATAGATCTATTTTTTTCTAAATGTCTAGACCTCCTTTTATAGCATAAGGAGTCCTAGGCTTACAAGGAAACTAATTAATATATTAATGAGAAAATCAATTAATTATCTTCTCATTAATATTTATTCTTATCTTATTTTGACCAAATCTTTATTTTCTTCTACATCTTGTAGAACTTCATGATGACAATTTTGGTCCTTCTTGTTTCCATCTTGTTTCATTCATTTGTTCACTTTGTCTCATCAAATCAAGAATCCTAACACCAAATTTTATTGAAATTATTTTGCGTTTTATGCTATAAATTTAGGGAGGCATTTTTTATTTTGAAATTTTTGTAGCATTTGGTGTTTATGCTTTACGGTTTAGCCTTTAGTATACCCAAATGTAGTGTTATTATTTTTGTAGGGACATAATACCAACCGTTTTTATAAGATTTAGTCATCCATGAGCGTTTTATGCCTTTACAATACTTGTATAAATGTAACAATCTATTAAAACAAGCATAACTTGGGCTACGAGGCTCCGTTTCAGGCCCAAGAATAAGAAAATCGAAGCTTGCAACAAGGAGAACAACGTGGTAAACTATCAACGCGGTTTATTCAACTTTCGAGCCCCAAAACACTCTATTTTATGAGTTATTTACGTTTTTGTGTATTTCTCATGTTTTTGGACTTTGTTTTTGGGCTAGGCTCCGGCCCTTTTGCCTTTTAATCCCGTTTCAAGTTTCTTGGACTATTTAATAATCTTATTATGGTGCTAGATTAATCACTTTTAAAATTCATGAAAAGTCTAATTTGGAAAGATCATGATTATCGGCATTCGTTGAATCAACGATAGCTAGAAGTATTCGTGTGAATCAACAGGTTCAGTTTTGTAATTTTGGCAGCATTTAGTCTTTATGTTTTAAGATTTAACCTTTAATATACCTAAAGGTAGTGATATAATCATTGTAGAAGCAAAAATCCAATCGTTTTGAAAAGATTTAGTCATCTATGAACGTATTATAGCAGCAAGGGCTTAGCCTCTTGGGACGAAAGTGCCTAGAGGTCTTGGGTTCGAACCCTGGGGAGAAAATTAATCCCCCATTAGCCATGGAGGTTTTCTTGCGCTATCTCTGGGCTATATTCCGGTGTGAATCAACCAGGTTCAGTTTTGTAATTTCGACAACATTTGGTGTTTATGTTTTAAGATTTAGCCTTTAATATGTACAAAGGTTGTGATATAATCATTGTAGAGGCATAACACCAATTGTTTTTAAAAGATTTAGTCATTTATGAGCGTATTATAGCGGCAAGGGATTAGCTTCTTTTAGACGAATGTGCCTAAGTCTTAGGGTTCGAACCCTGGGGAGAAAATAATCCCCAATTGACATGTGAGGCTTTCTTTGTGCGTTGGCTCTATTCTATCCAAAAACGTAGTTACTCGCCCTGGGATTAGTCCCGCTCGCAATGTCGAGTCGAAAACCTAGGTTTACCAAAAAATACTTGTATAGATGTAATAACCTATTACATATAAAAAAAATATGTGATACATAACCCTTAAACATGAAAACCTCATCTAAGTTTTTATTAAATACTTATAGAATCATATTCTTACAAAAATATGGTAGAATTTCAATGCTAGTAAAATGCATGCCAAATTTTATTGAAATTATTTTGTGTTTTATTTTATAAATTAAGGGAGGCATTTCCGATTTTTAAATTTCGGTAGCATTTGATGTTTATGCTTTATGGTTTAGCCTTTAGTATACCCAAATGTAGTGTTATTATTATTGTAGGGACATAATACCAACCGTTTTTATAAGATTTAGTCATCCATGAGCGTTTTATACATTTATAATACTTGTATAAATGTAACAATCTATTAATACAAGCATAACTTCGGCTATGAGGCTCCGTTTCAGGCCCAGGAACAAGCAAATCGAAGCTTGCAACAAGGAGAACGACATGGTAAACTGTCAACGATGATTTATGCAACTTTCGAGTCCCAAAACACTCTATTTTATGATTTATTTACGTTTCTGTGTATTTATCATGTTTTTTAGACTTTGTTTTTGGGCTAGGCTTCGGCCCTTTTGCCTTTTAATCATGTTTCAAGTTTCTTTGACTATTTAATAATCTTATTGCGGTGCTAGATTAATCACTTTTAAAATATATGAAAAGTCTAATTATGGAAAGATCATGATTATCGGCATTCGTTGAATCAACGATAGCTAGAAGTATTCGTGTGAATCAACAGGTTTAGTTTTGTAATTTTGGCAGCATTTGGTCTTTATGTTTCAAGATTTAGCCTTTATTATACCCAAAGGTAGTGATATAATCATTGTAGATGCATAAATCCAATCATTCTTAAAAGAGTTAGTCATCTATGAGCGTATTATAGCATCAAGGGCTTAGCCTCTTAGGACGAAAGTGCTTAGAGGTCTTGGGTTCAAACCCTGGGGAGAAAAATAATCCCCTATTTGCCATAGAGATTTTCTTGCGCTGTCTCTGGGCTATCCAAAAGGGTAGTCGGCCTGAGATTAGTCGGCTTGCAATGTTGAGTCAGAAACCCATGTTTACCAAAAAAATCCTTGTGTAAATGTAATAACCTATTACATATAAAACAAATATGTGATACACAACCCTTAAACGTGAAAACCTCATCTAAGTTGTTATTAAGTACTTAAAGAATCACATTCTTATAAAAATGTGGTAGAATTTCAATGCTAATAAAATGCATGCCAAATTTAATTGAAATTATTTTGCATTTTATGCTATAAATTTATAGAGGCATTTTTTATTTTGAAATTTCTGTAGCATTTGGTGTTTATGATTTACGGTTTAGCCTTTAGTATATCCAAATGTAGTGTTATTATATTATTGTAGGGAAATAATACCAACCGTTTTTATAAGATTTTGTCACCCATGAGCGTTTTATACCTTTACAATACTTGTATAAATGTAACAATCTATTAAAACAAGCATAACTTGGGCTACGAGGCTCCGTTTCAGGCCCAGGAACAAGCAAATCGAAGCTTGCAACAAGGAGAACGACATGGTAAAATGTCAACGACGGTTTATGCAACTTTCGAGCCCCAAAACACTCTATTTTATGAGTTATTTACTTTTTTATCTTTTTTTCATGTTTTTTAGACTTTGTTTTTGGGCTAGGCTCCGGCCCTTTTGCCTTTTAATCCCGTTTCATGTTTCTTGGACTATTTAATAATCTTATTGTGGTGCTAGATTAATCACTTTTAAAATATATGAAAAGTCTAATTATGGAAATATGATGATTATCGATATTCATTGAATCAACGATAGCTAGAAGTATTCGTGTGAATCAACAGGTTTAGTTTTGTAATTTTGGCAGCATTTGGTCTTTATGTTTTAAGATTTAGCCTTTAATATACCCAAAGGTAGGGATATAATCATTGTAGATGCATAACACCAATCATTTTTTAAAGATTTAGTTATCTCTGAGCGTATTATAGCGGCAAGGGCTTAGCCTCTTAGGATGAAAGTGCCTAGAGGTATTGGGTTTAATCATTATAGAGGCATTAATCCCCCATTACTCATGGAGGTTTTCTTGCACTGTCACTGGGCTATCCAAAAGGGTAGTCGCCCTGGGATTAGTCGGCCCGCAATGTCGAGTCAGAAACCTAGGTTTACCAAAAAAAATTAGTTTTATTGATGTAATAACCTATTACATATAAAATAAATATGTGATACACTACCCTTAAACGTGAAAACCTCATCTAAATTGTTATTAAGTACTTATAGAATCTCAGTCTTACTAAAATTTGGTAGAATTTCAATGCTAGTAAAATGCATGCCAAATTTTATTGAAATTATTTTGCGTTTTATGCTATAAATTTAGGGAGGCGTTTTCGATTTTGAAATTACTGTAGCATTTGGTGTTTATGCTTTACGGTTTAGCCTTTAGTATACCCAAATGTAGTGTTATTATTACTGTAAGGACATTATACCAAACATTTTTATAAGATTTAGTCATCCATGAGCCTTTTATACCTTTACAATACTTGTATAAATGTAACAATCTATTAAAACAAGCATACTTTGGGCTACAAGGCTCCGTTTCAGGCCCAAGAACAAGCAAATCGAAGCTAGCAACAAGGAGAACGACGTTGTAAACTGTCGACGATGGTTTATGCAACTTTCGATCCCCAAAACACTGTATTTTATGAGTTATTTACGTTTTTATGTATTTTTCATGTTTTTGGACTTTGTTTTTGGGCTAGGGTCTGGCCCTTTTGCCTTTTAATCCCGTTTCAAGTTTCTTTGACTATTTAATAATCTTATTGTGGTGCTAGAATAATCACTTTTAAAATATATGAAAAGTCTAATTATGGAAAGATCATGATTATTTTAGTATACCTAAATGTGGTGTTATTATTATTGTAGGGACATAATACCAACAATTTTTATAAGATTTTGTCATCCATGAGCGTTTTATACCTATACAATACTTGTATAAATGTAACAATCTATTAAAACAAGCATAACTTGGGCTACGAGGCTCTGTTTCAGGCCCAAAAATAAGTAAATCAAATCTTTTAACAAGGAGAACGACGTAGTAAACGTCAACGACGGTTTATGCAACTTTCGAGCCCCAAAACACTCTATTTTATGAGTTATTTACGTTTCTATGAATCAACGATAGCTAGAAGTATTCGTGTGAATCAACAGGTTCAGTTTTGTAATTTCGACAACATTTGGTGTTTATGTTTTAAGATTTAGCCTTTAATATGTACAAAGGTTGTGATATAATCATTGTAGAGGCATAACACCAATTGTTTTTAAAAGATTTAGTCATTTATGAGCGTATTATAGCGGCAAGGGATTAGCTTCTTTTAGACGAATGTGCCTAAGTCTTAGGGTTCGAACCCTGGGGAGAAAATAATCCCCAATTGACATGTGAGGCTTTCTTTGTGCGTTGGCTCTATTCTATCCAAAAACGTAGTTACTCGCCCTGGGATTAGTCGGCACGCAATGTTGAGTCAGAAACCCAGGTTTACCCAAAAATACTTGTATAGATGTAATAACCTATTACATATAAAAAAATATGTGATACACAACACTTAAACATGAAAACCTCATCTAAGTTGTTATTAAGTACTTATAGAATCACAGTCTTACAAAAATATTGTAGAATTTCAATGCTAGTAAAATGCATGCCAAATTTTATTGAAATTATTTTGTGTTTTATGCTATAAATTTAGGGAGGCGTTTTTGATTTTGAAATTTCTGTAGCATTTGGTCTTTATGCTTTACGGTTTAGCCTTTAGTATACCTAAATCTAGTGTTATTATTATTGTAGGGACATAATACCAACCATTTTTATAAGATTTAGTCATCCATGAGCGTTGTATACCTTTAAAATACTTGTATAAATGTAACAATCTATTAAAACAAGCATAACTTGGGCTACGGGGCTCCATTTTAGGCCTAGGATAAAGTAAATCGAAGCTTGCAACAAGGAGAACAACATGGTAAACTGTCAACGACAATTTATGCAACTTTCGAGCCCCAAAACACTCTATTTTATGAGCTATTTACGTTTTTATGTATTTTTACTGTTTTTTGTACTTTGTTTTTGGGCTAGGGTCCGGCCATTTTCCCTTTAGATCCCCGTTTCACACAAGTTTCTTGGATATTTAATAATCTTAATTGTCGTTCTAGAATATCACTTTAAAATAGATGAAAAGTCTAATTATGGAAATCATGATATCGACATCGTCTGAATCAACGTCAGCTAGAAGATTTCGTGTGAAACAAACAGTTCAGTTTTGGTAAATTTCGGCAACAATAATAATGAAAATTAGGCTGACCAAAATGCTGCAGAATGTGATGATAAGCGTGTTGCTCTTGCTAATTTAATTGCAAATTAAAAACTTGATGTTGATGAAAACAAACAAACTCATAAGCAATTAAAGAAAGCAAACGCATCACTGACTCACGAATTGGAAAAGTGCAAATCTGATCATGAGGACACTAATAGTGCTCTGAAAGAGTCTACTAGTACTCGGGATCATTGTCTAATTGCACTTCAGGTCAAACAGACTGAGTTTGAGAAGTACAAAGCCTTTAATGACCGAACAGTTAACTATGACATACTTCAAACTAAGTTAAATGAAACTCTAGGACTATTAGCTCAAAAAGACATTGACATAAAAGAAGGTTTAAAAACTAAAGCCTATGAAATTTTGGTCATCAATCAGAAACATGATGAGTTAGTCAAAAAGAGTCTTTTAACAAAGTCACATTTTGAAGGTCTTCTCAAAGAGAAAAGTAAGGTCATTACGGATTTAAAGGTTAAGGAACGAAAAGATATTGATAAAATGATTGCAATGGACAAACAATTAAAGTTTTTGAACGAAATTATTTATAAACGAAATCAGTCAATTCAGACCATTCATATGTTAGCACCCAAATGCTTAACATATAATGATAGACCAACCTTTGCTAATTCAAAGTACCTCAAGAAAGCTCAATCTGAAAAACTATGTTTGTATGAGATCCCATATGATAGATATGATCTTGCAAACATATTTGCCCCTGATTGGGAAGAGACCTTGACTCTTGAACGAGAGAGTATATCAAAATTAGATAAAGACATAGTGAAACCTTATGATTACACAAAACAGAATAGTCTTTATAAAATTTTCAAACCACCATCTCAAGAATATCTTGATCAGTTGGTACGCGCAAAAGAAGTTAGGAAGAAAATGTGGAGAAAACCGTTTGTTAGAACAAAACCAAACATTGTTAAAAACAGCGCCTTTCTTCCCGTTTTGAAATCTGTTAGTAAAAGTAGACAAGCTTATAATGTAATGACTAATAACATTAATCACTTTAGAGATATTGTTCATCAAGCTTGGGAAAAACATACATATGATGGATTTCGTATGCCAACTGCTCTTGATATGGAAGTTTTGATAAAAACATGTTTGATGCCTCTTTCACTAAAAATGCAAAATGACAGTTTTAGTTTTGTTCATTAACTTAAACGTGAAATGCATGAAGATTTTAAGTACGTTGAGTCCCTTGAAAAAGAGATTGACGAACTTGAATCTGAAAAGGCTGATTTTTCAAATATTTATGATCTACTTCTCCAAGAGTCTGTGTCCAAAGATATTATGTGTTCTTATTTGCATTCTTTATCTTATTTAGATGCACATACTGGATTGTAATGCATGTATCTTCATAAAGTCAAAGAATGTGAATGTCTTGCAGACAAGCTTTTGAAACAAACTGATACTGTTAACAAAGAAGTTCATAATTAGTTGTTAAATAGTTTTTCTAAACTAGAAAAACACTCGATTTCTCTTGAACTTGCTTTACAACAATGTCAAGAACAAATGAAAAATGACACAATTTGCAATGAAAAAGCATCAAATGTATTTCAAAAAAATCATGAACAATATCATGAAATACAAGATTTGAAAGCTCAAATGCAAGACAAGAACATAGCAATCAGTGAGTTAAAGAAACTCATTGAGAAATTCAAAGGAAAATATGTGGAAACTAAGTTTAATAAACCTTCTGTTGTTCGACAACCAAATGCTCAACAGATTCCAAAACTATCAGTTTTAGGAAAACCAACTCCGTTTTCAAATTCATCGAAAATGAGAAGTTTTTCAACAAAAGAGTGGGTTAATAAAACTAATGTGTCAGTTGGTTTATCTAAACAAGTCACTCAATAGATTTTACCTCAGAATAGAAAACAAGCAGTAAGAAACGAGAATGTAATTAGACCAGGAATGTATAGATTTGCCACTAGCACAACACAAACTAGAGCATCACATGATCCTCAAGCTTCTAGGAATACTAATCCTTGCGTGTCTACATCTACATGAATAAACCACAAAACTAGTGTTAGCAGACCACAACCTAAGGGCACTCAAGTGAAAGAAAAGGTCTTGCAAAACAATAGTAAAGTGAAGTTTAAGGAGAGTGAAGTAGCAGACCACCATAGGATTTCCAGTACTTCTAAGAAAACGACATCTGTAAATGCGTGTAATAATAGTTTGGATTCCAGAACTTTGAATGTTTATGTTGTTTGTGCTGATTGTGGACAATATGTGTTTAATTCAAATCATGATGCTTGTGTTTCTAAATATTTGAATGACGTGAATGCTAGAACTAAGAAGCCTAATGTAATGCCTATTAGTGATAGTAAACCTAAGAGAAAAGCGAACAAATCTGTTGCAACAACCCATAAGAAAACAGTTGCATCAGATACCACTAATCAAGAATCCAAGAGTTACTTTAGGGAGTTGTATGAGAATACAAATCAGGAATGGAAATGGTGGATAGCAAAGAAATGTCCATCAGGATATAAATAGACACCAAAGCCACCTAAGACAAGAAAGATATGGATGTCTAAAATTAGAAAAGAAGATGTATCAACAAGTATTAGTCCCACTATAGACATTGTCTCTAGGATAACTAATGTCTTGAAGATATCAAACTCCTTAGAATCCAATTTGTCCAATGTTCCATCGTCGTCTAATTCTCTTAAAGATTGTTCAACTCATCCTATTCATTGTTGACTCTGGATGCACAAAGCACATGACGGGCAATCTCAAGTTGTTGTGTAATTTTGTTGAAAAATTTCTGGGTACTGTTCGTTTTAGGAATTATCAATTTGCTCCAATTCTTGGTTATGAAGATTTGATTCAAGGAAATATCATGATCAAATGGGTTTATTACATTGAAGGACTTAATCACAATCTTTT
>BQNB010164753.1:0-14300 GCA_026074375.1 Tanacetum coccineum
TTAATAAAACAACATATAAAGGCTTTTTGGGTGTAATCCTAAAAATTTACCAATTTAAACAAGTTACTCCATGTAAATCCATAGTACTCATTATTGTGGTCTCGAATAGATATACCAAGCCAAGTTCTAAAGTATACAACATCACCAGCACACTCATATTTTTTTTAGAATTTGGGTAAACATTTGGAAACAGATAAGGTTAAATCCTCACAATATTTAATAAGGGTTATTGTGTGTGGTTATGTATCAAGTAATATCATAAAAGTATGCTTGAAATTTTTTTAAATTTAAGCATTTTAGGTAAACATTTGGAAACAGATAAGGTTAAATCCTCACAATATCTAATAAGGGTTATTGTGTGTGGTTATGTATCAAGTAATATCATAAAAGTATGCTTGATTTTTTTTTAAATTTAAGCATTTTAGTGAAAAATAGGACAAGTATACATTCTAGTTCCCATCCCTCTACTTGAATTATACAACGTCCTCGTTGTATAGATAAAACATTAAAAACACGAATTAAAAGAATTAGAATGAGAAACTCCCTACTCCACCAACGTCGTCGTTTTCGTTCAAAAGGTACTGTATTAAGCATAAGAAAACAAGTGCAATTTCTATTTCCGTGTATTCGTTGGTTAGACAAGAAATGAAAACCTAAAGCTGTACAGGAAGGCGATACGCCGTATCCATTCCCAAGATACGCCGTATTAAGACCTGTAGAAGTCAAATACGATGTATTCGTTTAACGAATACGTCGTATCGACCAGGCTGACAATAAAGTTTAAATTGCAGAATATAAAGGACTGGATAAACGTCCCTCAAGGTAGTCAATAGCGCCGGATCCAGTAGGGTTTGGATACGCCGTATTTGACAATTAAGAAGACAGACTCGATAAAAAATGAAAATTATATTCCTGGTTGTTTTCTGGCAAGCACTTTTGTTTACAGAAAAGTCTTTAAGTTAGACTTGCCTCAATTTAATCCCACCCTTATAAAATAATTTGGGGTCGAACGGGATGCCAAATGGCACATATAAATTCTTGATAAGATTTATTGGCGTCCCTTTGTTAAGAAAATTACAAGTCACGATATTAAAACCTAATTCTTGATAAAAGTTTCAGTTTTGAAAAATTTATTTGATGTATCATGACTTGTTTTCAAAAGCTTATTTGACCCTTGTGCATATGCACCAACATCGTATTTATTACATTAGATAATGGTATGACAGACATATCCCTCGAAGGCTGTTTGATATCGATTTTATCATTATCATTGTCGTTATCCGATTTTAAGTCATTGAGGATAAATGACGTTGTGAAAGGAAATACTCATTTAAAGTTATAAAAGTTTTGTTTCCTGCTCCTCACATTCGGACAATGATGTTTCATCTTTCAAATCAAATTCAACGATATGTTGTGGACTTATAGTAGGTTCAGCTAAGAAATCTAATTTAGACGTTAGAGCATCACTGTAAACAATGGTGTAAATTCAGTCTTAAAATCTTTAAAAGTAGTATAAAATCATCAAAATAACTGCGTAGGCTTGGAGACGAAAAGAAGGATATTGACTTTATCATTCTCATTTTCTGAATCCGTTTTCAAATCATTGACATAAATTATTTTATAAGAGAATAAATTTTTGTCATAAATTACCGTGTAATCTTCATCGTCGGATTCGTCAAACGATATTCTAAAGTCAATTTTATTGTCGTTAGGAAGACTTACCGTGGGTTCACTGGAGAGCGCTACTTCAGATGTTAAACGTCACTAAGGCTATGGTAGGGAATTCAGTTTCACAGATTTAGGTCGGGTGAACGTCTTCATCATACCAGATCTTACCATATGTAGCAGTCTCCCAATTATACACCTTACCTTCTCACGCCTATGATATTTTTCTTCCTCAATCTTGATATACTCCTCCATAGTAATGTTGGGGTCTTTCATTTTAACCTGTAATAAATTCGCTAGGAAAGAAAACTGTCAAATAGCTTAATACGCCGTATTCAATGAACTGAATACGTCGTATTGATGATAGAGTCGAATACGCTGTATTGGTTTGAGAAAAAAAATTATATGTCGTATCCAAGAAAATGAATACGCCGTATTGAGTATTCGACTCAGAAGGTTACAACGAACTGTAATAATTCACACAAACACACAATATGCAAAATATATACAATGCAGAAATCAAACACACAAAACGAACACACAAATATGTAAATTAATCTAAACTAAATCTAAACTAAAACACTAATAAATAAGAATGAAACAACTCTCCCTGGGCTAGCGGCGTCAAAAATAACTTGATGTGTCGTTGTGTAGGTGTTATTTATGTATCAAGTTTTACTATTTATTTTATGCTGACTATACCTAAAAACAACACTTTAACGGGCAGTGTGCCCGGTCAATTGTAGTTTCGTTAGTAAGTAGGGTGTCGATCACTGAGAGCGAGAGCGTTAATCCTAATTTTGTTAGTATTTTAGTTATCTAAGTTAAACCTAAAACTAATGCAAAATGGGGGGGGGTTTCAGTCTGAGAGACTGGCACGGTTTTGTGTATCTAACCTAAGGTTTTGATGACAAGTAAAGCAATAAACACACACAAGAAGACAAGAAAACGATAGAGAAGCGATCAGTAGAACTCTAATGTGAGAAAAAGATATCAAACCATGGAATAATCCGAATGAAATATGCAGGTTTAGTTTGAAGTAGTGCAAGTGGATTGTGCTTGATCTCGAAAGGCTATCATTCATAGACTTAGGCTGGTACTTCATCTAAGACTAGAAACGCTAATTCTGTCACGTTAGACATATCCACATAAAGACATCCTTATGTTGATTATAATATATCTTAGGAACTAGAATGGTGCTCTTACTGAAACCTAGTCATCGCAAGACTCTTTACTCCGTCTCATTAACACTGCAGATAACTCTGGTGATGATATGACTAGTGTGTCTCACTGTCGAGTCTCTCTGGTACATGAAATAAGAACGTACTCGTTGATACCTAGGTTCCTTATGGCTCATTAAGCTCAACTAATCTAAAAGCAAGATAGTCAATATTGTGATCCTATGATTCTAGATTATATAAATTGGCCCCAAAATTTATGGAGAGCTATCCAGGGACTCTTAGACTACGCCCAAAGAACTCAAAGTTGCAGCGCATTAAATATGTTGGACTAGAACCCGTTGGAATGATAGGTCGCTATGTACTTAAGCACGAACGAATTATATTGATAAACAATCAACGATAATTAAGCAATCGAGATAAACAAACCAACATTAGATTCTTATAAACATGGTGATACCTAAAGGTATCAGAGCCAGATAGTCATGGTAGATAAAGAACATGGAGTATGATATTATGAAGGATTAAGAAGTAGAAAGAGAAACCATCAAGAAGACGACGGGTATTCGGGGAGACACTAGAAGATACAAGTGTTTAGATCTCCTTATGATAAATTGGAGAGACTTGTTGTACTGACACTTCTATGCTCTCTTACTAATGAGTTCTATGAGATCGACTGGTGAGTGTGTTAGGGATTCACTTGCAATTCCTAAAACTGAGTTTTGGGTCGTCTATTTATAGAGTCTGGTAGTCGGTTCGATACGCCGTATCGGGCAATGTAGGATACGGCGTATTGGGCTTTCTTGGAGTAAGGATCAATGTTTGAGATAGATCTGTTCTACAGAATAATTTTATTACATTATTGTGAATACGGCGTATAGGGGTTACGACTGGATACGCTGTATTGGTCTTTATTGTCTGTCGTGGTTAGCTTTGTGAACATGTAGGCACGGATTTGCATGTTTACTTACTTGAAGATGGTGTGCGTATTAGGTAAATCCACTTTGTTCTTCTTTGGTTGACCAAAGTATTATATACGGCATATCGTTGATGTGGATACGGCGTATTCTTCAAAGTCAGGCAATGGTCTTTTGATTCGTCAATGTCTTGGATACGTCGTATAGGCCTAGAATAATACGGCGTATTGGCTGTCAGATCAATAGACTTTCTCAAACTCCTTCTTTATGCTCCAAAATGCGTGCCTTTTAGCATAACTTCATCATGTACTCTATAATTACTGCAATTCTCAAATACAAATGATTAAGTAACAATTATTTGCAATAACTATACAAAATGGGTAATATACATGCGATAAATGAGGCTATAAAATAGACGTTATTTGATTTCATCAGTACTTGGCTACAAATAAACTTGGAAACACACTTTGATACAATAAAGTAACAAAACCATAGATAAATAGCCAAATAGCTTAGACAAACGTACGAATAATGCTACTAAAAACAAGTACAATTTAAGCGTTATCAGTGTAGAACCGTAAAGAAAGGTGAATACAGTTTTCTTGACTTCTTTGAAGTTTATAAAACTTTAAGTCTTGAAAGAGCCGAGTGGTGTATTAATCTACTTTGCAATGAGAACAATAAGTAGATAGAGAGAAGAAGAGACACCACGATATATACTGGTTCAGGAAGGGGGTTTAGTCCTTCTGTATGTCCAGTTTTGAATCCACGACTCTGATACTACACTAGTGTAATCCTCATGGTGGAGTACAAACCGTATTACAATTTAACTCCACCGATTTTCAACAAAGCTCGGCGCTCACAAAGAAGAGTTACTACCTATGGTATTCTACCCTTAGAATCTACCCCTAAGAACCCGTGATTCAACTTAACCTATAAACTTTAAAGCCTTCCCCTTGGAAGCTTATCAAACCCCAACTAGATCCCTAATGATCTAGGCTTGATCCCATGGATACAAGACTTCCCTTACAACTTGATTGAATAAAAGAAAAATGGATGAACCAAGTCCTAACCTAACCTAGAGACTTGATTTTAAAGAAAAGGGTATTAGAAAGAAGACCCTCGACAAAACACACAAGTATGGATTAGGCACTTGTGTGTTCTTCAATGGATAATAGTAGATAAGATTAAGAACACAAAGGTGTTAGACTTAGAGGATTAGAGGAGAGAAAAGAGAGGAAATAATGTTTGCAAGAGATGAGGAATACAGAGGCCAATGGTGGGTATTTATAGGCCAAGAGTCCCAAACTTGGGAAAATGATTTGTAAGTGACGCGTTGCCCACGCATTAGCGCGTAGCTAGCGCGCCAGATTCCTGAAATTATTTTCTTCGGGACTTTGGTGTTTTAAATACCCGTACTTGTTAAACCCCCAATTGTACTTCACGCTATGACCTTTCAATCATTCTTATACTCAAGGTTAACCAACTGAATTAGCTATTTGATAAAAATGTTTGTGAAGTATTTAAAAGCGTTTTGCTTATCCAATATTCTAAAGAGACAAAAGAATTATCGAAAAGGGGTATTTAGGTATTCCTCAAGGTGTAACTAGCTTAGTTAGGATCTAACTAAAGATTTGAAATAGATACTTAGAGTAAAGAAGAATATTCTTGGAATATTCTTTGCTTACAGAAAAAGCAGGGAGAATTTGAAATTTGAATTTCAAATTGAAATAGCCACATCTTGGATTAGAGAGAATGGGTTGTGAATGAGTTGGCATGAGTTGGAATGATGTGATAGAAGGCAGCCTATTGATCTTATTTTGAAATGGATGGTGAGGATGTGAAAAAGAGAGGTACATAGATTGGTTAAGTGCAAGATCAATGGTATGAAAAAGAGGTGTGTTTGTTTGTGGTGAGTGAAGGTTGTATGTTTGTGAGAGGATTGTGTTTTTGTTTATGATATGAGGAGTTCCAATCCAGAGTTGAGAAGAGAATGAGGTAATAATGGATTGATTGAAGTGGTTTCATCAGGGTGAGAAGAGAAAGTATGTTGTTATTTTGATTTAAAATCAATCTAAGGGTGGAAAAGAAGTTTAAGAACTTAGCAGATGAATGCTTGATTCCAGGGGAGGGATGAAGGAGAGTGTGTGAAAAATTCAAATGTTTGGAGAAGAAGATGAATTAGTAAGATATCTGGTGTAGAAAGTTTGAAAGATGTGG
The DNA here is from genome assembly GCA_026074375.1 of Tanacetum coccineum. NCBI lineage: Eukaryota > Viridiplantae > Streptophyta > Magnoliopsida > Asterales > Asteraceae > Tanacetum > Tanacetum coccineum. The sequence continues at coordinate 5,981 of BQNB010164753.1, forward strand.
AGGATCCTTGGTTGGGAATGAAAGGAACATAAGGTACAACAAGTACAACGATAGTACATTATGTAAGGGAATGTGAGTTGGCATATTGAGGATGAGATTTGGAGATTATTTGGTGAAGGCTTATGTGAGTTAAGGTTTGAAGATAAAGATGAAGAAGATGAAGATAAGAATGAAATCAAAGGATTTATTTGGGTTTATAATCACATTGCCAATATGAGAGAAAAGAGTAGGCATTTGTGATCATGGGATTGTTTAGGAAGAAGGTGTTTAGAATGTGTGTGCAAGAGATGAAATCATTTGTTGGGTAAGAAGGGTGAACAAATGATTATGAGGAATGGGTTGTGTTGAAGAAGAGTGGACTTGTACATGTGAGGAATACATGTGAGTTTGTAAAATAATTATAGGTAAAAAAGTGAGAAAAGTCAAAATATGATTTAGCTCTATATACCATAAACTAATTTGGTCATTTAACTTTATCACTAATAATCTTGATGCAAACAAGCTAAGTGCTTTGCATCTTTAAGTAAATCTTATAACGGGAAAGGATGGCGATACGCAAATGACCTTATCACTTAGTATTTGACCAATAAGGGAGTAAACTCGTTACGTGATTAAGAAACAACGTAAATCCGATTAATGTAAAAATCGACTAATTTCAATTAGATGGTATGTTGAAAATATGATCACACTAGGTTTAGACAGAATTTTCACCCTTGGCTAGAGGCGTTTGATAAAAGATTTAAGTTGGCGTTTTGTAGAAAAACAAAAGGATTTGTTTTTGCTCCTCTCTAAGTCTAAACCTCATTTGGAGTGTTCTTAAATGCTCAAATATCATGTACATACCTTTATTGAAGCTTCACATGTGTCGGGTAAGAGGAAAGCCGACAAAATCAAATACGTAAAAACAGAGTTCGCTTGTGGCGAGCTGCGGATGCGTGACCAGCGCGTCAGACAAGAAATCCGATTTACAAATTTAGGCTACAGTTTGTTATTTTACGTTTTGCGAACATTTATTTGTCATCAATAAAAGATAAAGGAGATCCTAGTCTATGTTGAACCAACAATCTCCCCTTTTTTTATGATGACAAATAAAATTTTGGAAAGCAAAATAAATTAACAAACCGTAGCAAAGATGAAGACCGCCGTTGGTGATATAACAACCTACAATTTTCCTCTATGTAATTATCCATCTATTAAATTAGATGCAATTTTCCTCAGTGTAATTTCCATCTATTAAGTTAGATGCAACCATTTTCATGGAACGATTTTTGCTTTATTCCATCCATAATGTAACGTAACTTACATTTCAAAAGTAAACATGCTCACGTGTACCTATCCAATGCCAATTCCATCAATGTTTATGTCAAGTAAACATTCTAATATGTCAAGTAATATGTTCTAAAATCCATACGTTATCTATTTAACGTATTTTCCATAACTTTATATCAAAACGAGTTTAAAATGTTAACATTTAAACAAAACCCTACTAATGTAATTTGTTTATATAAAAATAAATGTACAAGCTCTCAAGGCATGTGTACAAGTGTACAATGCATAACTTTTGAATATGTTTTTCCCTCCAAACCAATGTACAACTCCATGAAGCACAATGTACAATCCGATTATGCATAGCATTTGAATTTACCATTTTCCCTCCAATTTCTTTAGGGATTTTGTACCACCTTTCTAGCACAACTTACAATAACTCAATGCACAACATTTAAACACTTTTTCCCTCCCTAACTTAAAACCTAGCTCATTCTAAACCTTAAACCCTAACCTGAAAAACCCTAATGACTCACCTTTAACCCCTTAACTAGTTTTAAACTAAGTCCTAACCAAGCCAACACCCTCAACACCTTGTCACCACCTTGCCTAGCACCTTGTCACCACCTTGCTAGCCTCCTTCACCTACTTGTCATCAACTTGCACCTTTGTTCCCCAATAAACCTCCCTCATCACCACCTTGGCAAACCGAACCCTCTCTACCACCTTACACCTCTCTAAGCTAGCCTAGCTCCTATTAGTCATCTGCACATTGATAAGAATGTAAAACTTGTCCACTACTCCACACAAACTTGGTCTCCACTCCATTTCAAGCCCTATATATACACGCATACATGCACTCTTTCAAAACTCACCACTAAGCTTCATACTACCTCAAAACCATGATCTAGCCAAGTCCTAGAAGAGAAGAAGGAAAGATTTAGCTATTTTGAAACCAAGGAACAAAGTAGAAAAAGGGTCATTGATCATCTCAAAGTTTCGTTACATTTCACCCATTTGACCCCTTTACATCACCATTTTGTTGTGCTTGTAAGTTTTTTTTACTCTACCTTCACTTGTTTCAATAGAGTAAGGCTTTTGCGATACATTTTAGATCTTATATTAACAACAGTTCTGATCCTCAATGTACAAATTAAAAACACTATTAAAACTTCTAAAACCCCACAAACCGTTAACACCTGAGTTTTTGATACCCTCATATTGGAACCCTTAAATCTACCTCAAACCCTACATAAGCTACTTGCTTCATATTCCCTACCCTAATCAGCACCTATGTACCATTTTTTATTACATAGGATAAGCTCTTAAAACCCTAAGCAACACGCTTGGTTTTCCTAAACCAAACACGCCCTTAAAACCATAAAAGCTCTTTTCGTAAACCTAATAAGCTATAATCCATAAGTTGTTGTAATAAGCTATTTCTATAAGCTCACTTATCACTTTTATAACCATGTAAAACTATACCTAAAAGCCTAACCCATTCGGTTAATATGCGACGAGATTTCTAAATTTGCGAAACGTACCCAGTTTCATCACGGATTTTCAAACTCATAAAGCTCATTCATAAGCTAACAAGCTGTCATAAAAACTAACTCTTTCTTTTAAGACTTTATATTGGAAAACAAGCTATACGCTGTAATTTATTTGAAGATCAAAATACAAAGATATATAGAAAGTTTTAGCGATACTAACTCGTTATGTAAATAGATGGAAAAATGAGTGGGTTGAAGTAAGTGTATATTTAGGGGTGAAACAATACTAACGTTTTTTTGTATGGAATAAAAAAAAAATGTATATAGGTTTAAATTAATATATATATAAACACTATATTGCAGCCCACCCTGCGTCCACCTTATCCCCCACCCAATCCCACAATAATCCCCCCTGTTTACCCCTTGTGAAGGAACTATAGAACTCTAATATTTATTTATGCCACCCTCCTGACAAGTTCATGTCTCGTTAGTCATGATGATATGTAATAGTAGCGGAATGTCAATGATCTATAAACATGCCGTCCGCCCACCTATCCCCTCCCAAGCGCCACAGTCCCCACACTCCCCTACGCCCCCCTCCACTAAAAAGACCATAGTATGTTATAAATATAGAAAACCTACAATGTTCCTGCGGAAATTTCCCATCCCCCGACTCCACACCCCCTCCCCCCCACCCATTTGGAACCCTAATATACCTGAAACCCTAAATAAGCTAGCTTGAGCTTATTCCTACCCTAATAAGCTCCTATGTACCTTTTTGATTGCATGGGATAAGCTCTTAAAACCCTAAGCAACACGCTTGGTTTTCCTAAACCAAACGCGCCCTTAAAACCCTAAAAGCTCTTTTCGTGAACCTAATAAGCTATAAGCCATAAGCTGTTGTAATAAGCTATTTCTATAAGCTCACTTATCACTTTTATAATCATTAAAACTAATCCTAAAAGCCCTAACCCATCGGGTTATTGTTTCTAAACCAAACGTGCCCATTTTGGATTTTCAAACTCATAAGCTCATTTCATAAGCTACAAGCTCGTAAAACTAACTTATTTTAGCTTATAGTAATAAGCTATAAGCTGCAAATTGATTTTGAGATCAAAAATACAAAGATTATGGAATTTGGACTAAAAACGCAAAACATTTCATGCATAAGGGTATATATTGTAACTTTTGAAATTATTAAACTTTCGGGCCAAAAGTGTAATTATCCTAAAGTTAAAACCACAAGGGCCTGTTTTGCCATATTTCTAAGTTAAGGGTTAAATGTTTAAAATATATATAAAGGGATTAAATTGTAAAATTAATATATACCAAGGGTATATATTGTCATTTTTGAATTCTTAAAGGTATAAAATGTAATATTTTTATATTTAATAACAAAAATATATTTAAACATTATAAGACTCGATTTTATTAAAACCCGACACAATTATCGTTCATTCATCAGTCAAAACATTATAAATCAATTATGTTATATATTTAGCATAATTTATCATCTACTAGCTTTTGAAGAAACTTAAAAAGATAAAATCCTATCATTTAAACTATAACATATCACGTTACTAGGGAATTTTATGTGAGGGGTTTTCATTTGGGTAGACATTTTGACGAGTTGCTGGATTTACGATTTAAATGTACAATCTTTCAAGGCATGTGTACAAGTGTACAATGCATAACTTTTGAATATGTTTTTCCCTCCAAAACCAATGTACAACTCCATGAAGCACAATGTACAATTCGATTATGCATAGCATTCGAATTTACCATTTTCCCTCTAATTTATTAAGGGATTTTGTACCACCTTTCTAACACAACTTACAAGCACTCAATGCACAACATTTAAACACTTTTCCCCTCCCTAACTTAAACCCAAGCTCATTCTAAACCTTAAACCCTAACCCAAAAAATTCTAATGACTCGTAACCTCCTAAACTAGTTTTAAACTAAGTCCTAACCAAGCTAGCACCCTCCACACCTTGTCACCACCTTGCCTAGCACCTTATCACCACCTTGCTAGCCTCCTTCACCTCATTGTCACCTACTTGTTATCAACTTGCACCCTTGTTCCCCAAGAAACCCCCCTCGTTACCACCTTGGTAAACCAAACCCTCTCCACCATCCTACACCTCTATAAGCTAGCCCTAGCTCCCATTAGTCGTCTACACATTGATAAGAATGTAAAACTTGTCCACTACTCCACAAAAACTTGGTCTACACTCCATTTCGAGCCCTATATATACACGCATACATGCACTCTGTCAAAACACACCACTAAGATTTGTACTACCTCAAACCATGGTCAAGCCAAGTCCTAGAAGAGAAGAAGGAAAGATTAAGCTATTTTGAAACCAAGGAACAAGAGAAGAAAGGTCCTTGATTCATCTCCTTAGTTTCGGGTTACATTTCACCCATTTCGACCAATTTCACCCATTTCATGTGCTAGTAAGTCTTTCTACTTGTTCAATAAGCTTTTGATACATTTTAGATCTTATATAAACTTGTTCTAGCCTCGTGTATAAATTAAAACACTTTTGAAACTCTTAAACCCCAAACCGTACCCTAATTCGACCCATTTGGAACCCTAATCTATTCGAAACCCTAAATAAGCTAGCTTTCCTACCCTAATAAGCACCTATGTACCTTTTTGATTGCTTGGGATAAGCTCTTAAAACCCTAAGCAACACGCTTGGTTTTCCTAAACCAAACGCGTCCTTAAAACCCTAAAAGCTCTTTTCGTGAACCTAATAAGCTATAATCCATAAGTTGTTGTAGTAAGCTATTTCTATAAGCTCACATATCACTTTTATAATCATTAAAACTAATTCTAAAAGCCCTAACCCATCGGGTTATTGTTTCTAAACCAAACGTGCCCATTTTGGATTTTCAAACTCATAAGCTCTTTTCATAAGCTACAAGCTCGTAAAACTAACTTATTTTAGCTTATAGTAATAAGCTATAAGCTGCAAATTGATTTTTGAGATCAAAAATACAAAGTATATGGATTTTGGAATAGTAATGCAAATCGTATATGCATGAGGGGTATATATTGTAAGTTTTGAAATTATTAAACTTTCGGGCCAAAAGTGTAATTATCCTAAAGTTAAAACCACAAGGGCCTATTTTGCCATATTTCTAAGTTAAGGGCTAAATGTTTAAAATATATATAAAGGGATTAAATTGTAAAATTAATATATACCAAGAGTATATATTGTTATTTTTGAATTCTTAAAGGTATAAAATGTAATATTTTTATATTTAGTAACAAAAATATATTTAAACATTATAAGACTCGATTTTATTAAAACCCGACACAATTATCGTTCATTCATCAATCAAAACATTATAAATCAATTATGTTATATATTTAACATAATTTATCATCTACTAGCTTTTGAAGAAACATAAAAAGATAAAATCATATCATTTACACTATAACTTATCACATTACTAGGGAATTTCATGTGAGGGGTTTTCATTTGGGTAGACGTTTTGACGAGTTGCTGGATTTACAATTTAAAGTGTCCTAGCTTCTCAAACGTTTACTACATAACCTTTGGATTATGATAGCCCAAACAGTGATACGATGTTTTTACAAATTAATAAACCAAAATCATTTACATTAAACTTTATGAAATAAAGTTTTGAAACAATGAAACTAAGACTTGACATATTACCCCAGGTTGCGTGACGAGGTCGTTTATTTCCACTTGAATTACTTTTCACATCAATCAATTACCTTATTAAGGTGAGTTCATATTCCCACCTTTACATGTTTTCTAAACTCCGTGGGAAGATAGATGCCATAAACATGAATACAAGTATTTTCCAACTGTATGCTTTCCTGATATATTATTACCTGAGTACCTCCATTTGCCATAAGGCCCCACTATCATGAACCGTTAATTACTTTGCGAAGTAAGTGCGAATGCCGTGAATAGATTTATTGGGATTGAACTTCCCCGTCCAGGTTATGGTACATACATGGCTAGCGGACGTATTTCATTTGAGGAACTCCATGTGTTTGGCAAATCACTCGCTAGGGGCAACAACTTATGAATAACATTTACTTAAGGCTTCGATGTCATGAGCTTAGTGAAATAATATAATATTGTTTACCATGATAATTATATTCATTGCAATTATTACTATTACATTGACTTGTATTCAATTATTACATTTCAAACCTGTGAATTTCACTCAACCTTTGTGTTGACCTTTTTAGCATGTTTATCTTAGGTAATTGAGAAACCTATGGCATGGAGTGGCATTGGACCTGCGGATGTCCAAACTTGTTATCATTCAAACTTTATGTTTTCAATGTACTTTGGGACCTCTTTTGTAAAACTCTGATATATTATTGAATGATAACTAAATTTTCCAAAACGTCACTTTTGAGTTGTTTTCTATGATTATGAATGTTGATTCATGAAGTAATACCCCCAATTTAGCTTCCGCTGCTATGTCAAATATCAGGGTGTTACATATTGGTATCAAGAGCCGAGGTTATAGAGAACAAGGTTAAAACCTTAACTATAACTACTTTTTCCATCCAAGAAAGTCCTCCGTGCCACTATATTTCCTGAATAGTATGTAAAGATACATAACTATTATATAAATAACTTATGTTATTTCCACTGGGTTGTTACAGAAATATGTCTTCAAACACTCCTGACTATATCTACCCTATTATCATCCAATCTGATTCTGATGTTGAGGATGCTTTTTCCTCTACAAATACTCCTAACTATATCCCGACTTCACCAGACTATTCCTCAGCCTCACCGGGAAACACTTCTTCTGACCCTTCAGAGGATCTATCTAAGGATCTCTTGGCCTCACTAGCCATCTCACCTTTCCACAATGATCCATATTTGAAGGTCATACAAGCATATAATGCTACTAATAATGAATTACCTAATCCACCACCACGAGCTCCTATTGCTCCACCAACTGTTTTGCCTCCATCTCCAGTGTTACCACCATTACCATTATTTGACCCCTGAGATTTCTTTCTTCCTGAGGAGATTTTGCCACCTCCGAAACGAGCCCATTTCCTATCACCCTTCTCTACTTATTCCTCCGCCCCACTTCAGGTATTTAAGACTGGAGAGAGTTCTCATAAGACATGTCTGGATCGCCATGAGGAACATATCGAGACTATTTTGAATCACTTAGATGAGCTCCCTCTCGAGCGCATTGAGCACATGGAACATAAGATAGAAGGTCTTGGTAATGGTCGAGTAATCATACAACGAGATTTTGACCAGCTAGAAACTGAACTTCAAGAAGCCCATACCCATATTTCTGAATTTCAGAGAGAGCAAATAAGGCATGATAACGAGATTGTTCTTGCTCGCGTTAGGATTTCTACTCTGGAAATGATCATCGAGGATATCCAGGTTCGCAACCGATCAGATATGAAGAGTCTTCTAGATACGATCCATGAACTCAAGAACCATAAAGGAGGACCACCAGACTACTAGACTAGATCCTTGTCATTTACAGCTTTTGTTTAGAATCTAACCACGGGATGTGTGGTATAA
>BQNB010164754.1:0-14300 GCA_026074375.1 Tanacetum coccineum
TTACCAAATAAAAAGTGAACCAAACATTCTCCACGCTTTTTTGTGTGGATATTTATTTCTCCACACTTTATTCTGTGGATTTGAATTGTGGATATTCATTTGATTACTACACGCTTTTTCCTGTGTATAATTTTATTGACGCCAATATTCTCCACGGTTTCAAAAGCGTGGCTTAAATATTTATACACAGAATTGGGCGTGGACATCTCATATAAAATGCGTGTATATTTGATGTGTTTTTTGTAGTGAACTGCACGACATAAACTAGACCGGAAGTCACACAAGTATGTTTTTATTGGTTATTGTCCTAACTCAAAAGCCTATCGTCTATATGATCTGGTGAGTAAGAAAATTACTGCTAGTCGAGATGTCGTATTTAATGAGTTTTCAAGTTGGAATTGGGAAGATACGAGAAGTAATAAAAAGTCTCGGATTGAAAATGAAGAAGAGCAAAGTATGCTTGATCAAGATGAGCCAAAAGAAAATAACAGTGAAGGACCGAATTCAGCCTCTACTTTTCAATTTTCAACTCCAAATGTGTTGAATTCAACCTCATCATCACAACTCTCAACAATATAAAAACAAATTCCATATATTCATCTGAAGAATCGTCCGAGGATTCATCTCCTAATCGGTTAACTTAACCGCGCAGAAGTGAGCGTGGCCTCGTTCCTCGGCGTAGGTTTCTGATTGAGGGAGAGGATACATCATCCTTGGCCTTGTTTGTAGGTGATCCGGTCAACATGGAAGAAGCCTGAAATGTAAGACTGGGCAAGACTGCCATAAGAAAATAAAAGAAAATGTCCTCCATTGAAAAAGAATCAAACGTGGGAACTCACGGTCATTTTCATAGCAGCAAGGAATTGACTACGAAGAGACGTTTGCCTCGGTGGCACGATTCGAGACCGTGCGGATCGTCTTGGCTATCGCTGCTCAAAATTAATGGAAGTTATATCAATTTGATGTCAAATCGGCTTTTTTAAATGTTGAACTCAAGAACATAAGTCAACCACCAGGTTTTAAAAGTAAGCTCGAGAAAGACAAAGTGTTTCGCATAAAGAAAGCTCTTTACGGGCTAAACAGCATACGCGTGTGCTTGAAGGTACACAAAATATAGCAGACAAGATCAATGAATTCTTTCAAAGCAATGGTTTTAAAAGAAGTCCTCATAAACCGACACTTTATATTAAGAGGCAAGGTATGACTGACTTACCCATTGTTAGTCTATATGTCGATGATATGATTTATACTAGCTCGTCTCTGAAGCTTTTACATGACTTTCAAGTGTTTATGAAAAAGATGTTTGATATGACTGATATGGGAGCATTACAATATTTTCTAGGAATAGAAATTACTCAAGTTCGCGAAGGAATATTTATGTCACAAAGAAAGTATGTAGAAGACACTTTGAGGAAATTCAGTATGTAAGGATGCAAAGTTGCTACTACACCAATGAACATTAACGGAAAATTTCATTTGGAAGATGGTACGGGGTTGACTGATGCAACAGTGTATAGAAGCTTGGTTAGAAGATTGAGTTATCTTACTCATTCTCGTCCTGACGTGGCATATTCTGTTGGAATATTATCCCTGATTTATGCATCGTCCAACAATGCATCATCTCGGGGCAGCAAAAAGAATCCTACAAGTAGGTACTAAAAGTTATGGGATTTGCTTTCACAAAACTAAAGATTTTAGGCTTCAAGGATACACGGACAGTGGGCTGGTTCTGTTGAAGACAAAAGAAGTACATCTAGTCATTGTTTTATACTTGGTACTACTGCCATATCTTGGAGTTTGAAAAAGCAAGCAACAGTAGCATTATCCTCGACAAAAGCAGAGTATGTAGCAGCTTGTGCAGTAGCATGTTAGGGCATTTGGTTGCGAGGAATCCTAAATGACTTGGAGCAGGAACAGTCTAACGCTACAAGCATAAAGTGTGATAACCAATCAGCGATGATGTTAGCAAGTGTTGGTCCCTTGGAATCTGTTATAAGGTTTATCAAGTTAAACTAATCTGATTCCATGGCAACAAAGTGAGTTTTAAACAAATATATATATGAAGAATATAATGATTAAGTTTAAAACACACAGAAATACTTTTCAACGTATAGGTTCTTATTAGAATCAAATAAAGAATCTATGACACACCTTGCTTGCAGAATAACAAGGTAGTTGAATGACAATTGGGGTGTTATCTCCTTCGAACTTATTCTCTAACCAAAGTTATGAGAAATAAGAAAACAAACTATTCGACTAGAACTGAAGCTTCAGCTTCAGCAGTTTGTGTTCAGTATGTTTGAGAGATAAATGAACTCTTCAATATGTTTCACATTAAATGGAAGATATAGCATTTACTCTGGGAATCTCTTTCCTTTTATAGTCAAAGGAATTAGGGTTTACAAGTTTAACCTAGACTACATGGCAAGCACTAAATGGGTGGTTAAACTACCATTTAATACACGTTTGCTTTCTTAGTACTAGGTACAGTCCTTTGAGGAAAGTTGTTGTACTTTTATACCAACTTTAAAAGTAACATTTCCCAAGGAGATTGTTTTATTCCTTTTGACATAAAGTAATCTTTTTCCCGCCTTGTAAACCTTCTAGAAATGAAACAACATGTTTCAACTTCTGTTAAGGAGATAGACAACGTTCAGCTTGGAATTGTCAACCAAGCTTAATTGAAGCTCTTACCAAGAGTCCTTCTTCAGTTTCTGTACCGCTGCATACACTAAAGTGAAGATACTTCCCAATCTTCTAAGGACCTGAAGATTGTTGGTATTAAAAGCCTTTTTAATGCTGCTAGTATTACTGCTGCTCATATCAGAGTTAATACTAACTCGTGTACTAGCATTGCTAGTGTAAAGTTACTACTGCTAGTGCATATTAGTGCTGCTCATAACTTAGAAGAAAAATTGCTAAGTAGTTACTACTGCTAGTACAAAAGTTACTACTGTTAGTACAAGTTAATGCTGCTGAAAGAGTTAATGCTGCTAGTGAAGAAGTTAGTACTACTGAGTTAGTTAGTACTGCTTATGTGATTTATATGAGTTATTTATGTAAAAGATATGTATAACTTATTTGTTTAAAAGATTTGATATTCTTAGGAATGTATTGTAAGCCATTTAGGACTCCTTGGTGTATAAAAGGAGGTCCTAGGGCATAGAGTTCGAGGTACCACACCAAGATATATCAATACGAGTCATTCATAGAATTATCATAGCTTCAAGGTCTTTGTAACCCTAATACTTTGAGAGTATTCGTATTATTAATAATATTGGAGCTTTTGTTTGTTGAATTATATATTCATATAATTACTGTTTCATTGATAGTTCTTTTTAATATTAAAGATTAGATTCCGCATAATCTTTAATACATTCAAAGTTTCTATTATAGTTGTGTTAGATTTATCTAATATAACTAAACCTTAAACAAGCTTAAAGAATCTGATCTATTGAAGTGGGACTAACAAGTGGTATCAGAGCTTGTTGCTTTAAGAAACTTTGCTAGAAGACATAGATCAAGATTCTGCACACATAGTGGTTGCATCCAAAGTTCCCATGCTCAAACCGGGTGAGTTTAAGTTATGGAGGTTGAGGATTGAACAATACATCTAGATGATAGACTATGCACTGTGGGAAGTCATAGAGAATGGTGCAACCTTGCCAAAAACAGCAGTTGTTAAAGGTGTTGAAAAAGTTATGCCTATTACATCTGCTAAAGATAAGGCTCAGAGAATATTAGAAGTGAAGGCTAGAAGTAATTTAATGATGGGCATTCCCAATGAACATCAGATAAAGTTTAACTCTATAAAGGATGCTAAGAAGTTACTAGAAGCTGTTGAAAAGAGATTTGGTAGGAATGCAGCTACTAAGAAGACTCAAAGAAATCTCTTAAAGCAGCAATATGAAAACTTCACTGCTCTAAGCTCAGGGATGCTTGATCAAACCTTTGATAGGCTTCAAAAGCTTGTAAGTCAGTTGGAGCTTTTGGACGAAAACTTTTTCACAAGAAGATGTTAATTAAAAGTATTTAAGAAGCTTGTCCACCTTAGTGGAACATCCACATGCTGTTGTATGGAGGAATAAAGATGAGTTAGAAACAATGAGCATAGATGATCTCTATAACAACCTCAAGTGTATAACCCGAAGGAAAGGATGTCCCTAGCTCAAGTTCAAGCACACATGAACAAGGCTTTTATGTGGTCCTCTTCAAATAACAACACAAAGCAACTCATATGAAGCAGTTAAAGTTGCTCATAGGAGTTACATCTGCTAGCACTCAAGTTAATCCTGCTTTACTCTAACAAATATTGATAACTTGATGATGCTATATTTGTTCATATCTTTGATAGTCAAACCCTAAGTTGAGGACTAGTAACAAATCCATCCTGAAGACATAGAAGAGATTGATTTGAGATGTCATATGGCCATGTTTGACTATGAGGGCTAGAAGATTTTGAAATAATATAGAAAGGAAAGCTTACTGTTAATGGTAAAAAGACTATTGAATTTGATAAGTCTAAAGTGGAGTGCTACAACTAGCCACAAGAGGAACTATTTGCAAGGAGTGGCAGAGCTCCAAGAAACAAACAAAAAAACAAGGAAAGCCAAGAAGAAGTGTGCCTATGGAACATCTACTCCCATAGCTGTTATGGTGTCATGTGATGGCCTTGGTGGATAAGACTAGAGTGATCAGGTAAAGGAAGGGCCTAATTATGCACTCACGGCTTACTCATCTTCAAGTTCTAACTCAGAGGTATCCAATGATTCAAATTATTCAAAAATCATGTATGAAAACTGTTTAAATATTACTAAAACTCAAAAAGATCAACTATTAAAGATTAGAAAAATCTAGTTTGAATGGATTTTAGTATCTAAAACATGTTTAGAATCAGTGAAAGAAAAACTATGAATTTTTATAAAAAGAATAAGTATGTTTATGTAGAAAAAATTAATTGCTTAAAATGGGATATTCAAGTAGGAGAAATAACTATTAGAGAGCTTAGGAAGAAGCTTGAAAAAATTCAAAAAGAAAAAGATAGCATTCAATTTAATGTAGATAAATTTGAAAATGCATCTAAAAGTTTAAAAAAAGTCTCTAAAGTTGTTAATTGGTTATAATTGAAAAGCAAAGGTTTTGGCTATGAAAAATATAATGCAGTTTCCGCACCACTCTCCCTACACAGGAAATTTCATGCCTCTAACACCTGACATGTCTTTTACTGGTTTAGATGAGTTTGTTAATGAGCCTGTAGTTGAGAACTGTACAACTATGTCTAGTGAAGAAGAGCCAAAAGTAGTTAGGAAGTCTGATGATCAGCCCAATTATTGAAGAATGAGTGTCAGATAGTAAGGAAGAAAATGTGTCTCAAACTAAAACTGAGAAGAAAACAGTTAAGCATGTATGCTAAGAAAGTGTGTTGACCAACCTAAAGCAAACAAGATAAAACTGCTAAGAAAACTGTTAAACAAGTTGAGAACATAGCAAACCACTCACAGTCAAGAGACAATCAAAGAAATTGAACATTAGATTCGTCCAAAAACTAGGAAGCAATTTTAAGATGTTAATATGCCTTGTTCATTTTGTGGAAGCTTTGATCATCTGCAAGTTGATTGCAATTACCATCAAAAACTATTTCAAAATTAAAGGATGGTAAAACCTATTTGGAACAACGCTCAAAGGGTGAATCATCAAAACTTTGCTAAAAAGACTCACCCTTGTGCTAAAAAGAACATTGTTCCAAGAGCAGTACTAATGAAGTCTAGTTTAGTATCAATTAATATTGCTAGACAAAATATTTCTAAAACAATAGTATTAGTTAATACTGCTAGACAAGTTAATACTGCGCTCACCAATCAAAAACAACAGTGAATGCAGGCTAGACCGAATGTCAATAACTTCTAAAACACACAATCAAAACTGTTAAGAAGGCCCATACAAAAGACACAACGAACATTCAAAAACAGTAATATGATGAATCAAAGAGGGTTAATACTGTTAGTGGACAAAAAAATATCCTGCTACGTCAAAAGCATATTTAATGCTATTAAGGGAAATTATTTTTAAGGTTAATAGGCCGTCATCTAGTTTGGGTTTGGAGAACAAAAGCCATAAAGGTTTAAAGACCATGTTTCTAAACATAACAGTGCATCAATCACCCTAAAGAAGTTTGTTTTTAATATTGATGCACGAAGCGCGGATCACAGTCAGTGTATGGCTTGGGTCCCTAAAAAAACGAATTTCTTATCGTTTATGTGCAGGGCAATCCACAAAATGGAGTTTAACAGGATCACAAGGAAGATTGATATTGGGAATTGCTCAAGTCACATGACAGGGAACATGTCCCTATCTTACAAACTATGATTAGGAGATAGATGGAGGATATGTTGCTTTTGGAGGGAACCTCAAAGAAGGGAAAATCACAAGAAATGCAAAGAAAAGTGTTAGATTGATGATGGAAAAGTTTTTTAGAATGGAATTAGAGTTAATATTGGTGACTAAAAGTTAATGCTGCTAGGCATAACTTACTACTGTTGGTTTCTAGACTTAATGCTTCTAAGGCATAAAACTTGACTACTGCTGGGAGTACTACTGTGATGGTTCTAAGTTAAATGTAGTTGAGGGGAATATTCATAAATACTTCGATTAAGGTTTACAATCACTCATTTAATCGATTTTAATCTCTTAAAATACTCTCTAACGTACAAACCCTAACTCAATTTTATACATCCATTATCATACCCAACACAAATGCGAATCTAAAGTTTGCAGATAACATAATATGGTCGTATTTTTGTCTAAACCCGATGAAAGAGATGGGTTTGAACAAATAGTAGATTTTCTGAATGCACACCCCGTAAAGTATGCTTTAACCGTTAATCCCACTATATATACTTCGTGTATCAAACAGTTCTGGTCTACTGTCAAGGCCAAAACTATTAATGGGGAAGTTCAGTTACATGCCCTAGTTGATGGTAAGAAGATAATTGTCACAGAATCAACTGTTATAAGAGATTTTCAACTAGAAGATGATGAAGGTATTGAATGTTACCAAAAATCTATCACCATTTTTGAAGAACATTCAAGGAAGGGGTAGAGAAGATTTTCACAAAAGCTTACTTTCTATAAAGGCATTCTTTTCCCACAATGTAAATTTCTGATTCATACTATTTTACAATGCCTAAGTTCAAAGACTACTACATGGAATGAGTTTAGTAGCACTATGGCATCTGCAATTATCTGCTTAGCTACAAATCAGAAATTCAACTTTTCAAAATACATTTTAGAAAGTATGGTTAGAAACATAGATAATTTATTTGGGAAATTTTTAATGTATCCAAGGTTTGTATAAGTATTTTTGAATAAAAAACTTGATGGGTTGCCAAGTCACAAGAGAATTTATATTGCACCCTCTCACACTAAGAAGATCTTTGGAAATATAAGAAGTGTGGGAAAAGATTTTTCTAGAAAAGTGATAGATTTGTTTCCAACTATGCTGGTTCAAAACCAAATGCGTGAAGGTTCAGCAATGCCAATTGATCTCCAACACACACCCACTTTTATTCAACCATCTCCACCACCTCAAAAGACTCAAAAACCTAGGAACTTAAAATCAGAAAGGATAAAGGTACCCTCTCACCTAGAGGTCCCCTATAGAACATTGTTAATGAGGCTGTCCAATAAGGAGTTGGGTGACAGATTGGGAGAGGGCTGTGAAGGCTGCCACTCACTGCGTCTAGCTAGGAACAGAGCCTGGACAGTGGTAAACATAACTAAAGACCCGATCCAAGGCAAACACGTAATTGAATATAGTTCTCAGGAACTACATTAGGAGTGTTCCTAGGTGTCCAATAAACCATGGGGGATACTATTGCCTAACTAGGTTTGAGAATGGTATCTAAAAATTTCTAATGATTTCACTGCTAAGTCGCAAGAGGTAACACACTACGAATGAGAGGATAGACTTAAACTTAATGAATTGATGGAAATGTGTACCAAATTTAAAATCAGAAGTTCTTTGATTTAGAGAAGGATAAAGACTACTCAAGCTAATTAGATTGCCTAGTTTGAAATAGGAAGGTCAAAAAGCTTGAAAAGAAAAAGAAGTTCAAGAACTCCATAAGGTCTGAAAATTATACAAAGTTGTTTTGAGTGCAGGTATAATCCTCTGATGATTGGAAGAAGAATTTGGGTGAGGATGCAATCCAAACAGGGGAGGAGGATTAATGCTATTGATGCTGATGAAGACATTACCCTAGTTAATGTTCAAGATGATGCTGATAATGAGATATTTGATGTGGATACTTTAACTGGTGATGAGGTGTTTGCAGAACAAGAAGTTGCTGCTAAAGATGTGAATTTAACTTTGATGAGTTTCATGGGCTCTTTGGATCAAGCACTTGCAGCTTTGAAAAGTGTAAAACCCAAGGTAAAAGGGGATGTTATAAAAGAGCCAAATGTACCACTTAATGCTGCCAGTGCTCCAAAGAAGGTTAGTGCTGCTACAACAATAACTGCTACAATTACAACTCCAAGGAAAGGAATTGTTATTACTGAGCTGGGTATACCTACAATAACGAGATCTTTACAACAACCATCATAGGCAGAAGTTCAGGAAAAAGGCAAAGGGAAAATGATAAAACCTAAACCTATGAAGCCTAAAAAGAAAGATGTTCAAATCATGATTGATGAAGAAGCTGTTAAAAAGTTACAAGCTGAGTTTGATGAAGAGGAGAGACTTGCAAAGGAGAAGGATGAAGCCAATATTGATTTGACTGAAGAATGGGATGATATTTAGGCTAAGATTGAGGTTGATCATGAATTGGCTCAAAGACTGCAAGCAGAGGAGCAAGAAGAGTTGTCTGTTGAAGAAAAGGCAAAATTATTTCAACAACTCTTGGAGCAAAAAAGAAAGCATTTTTCAGCTAAAAGAGCAGAAGAGCAAAGAAAAAAACAACCAACCTAAGCTCAACAAAGAAAAATCATGTGTACTTACTTGAAGAATATGGAATGTTAGGTTTAAGAAAAAGACTCGGTCACACCGTGTATTTTTATGTTTAGCGTAGCTCGTAGTTTTATCAGTCATCGTATGATTTACGGTGTTGGGTTGGGTCTTTACCCACTGTAAGCCCACACCATAGCCCGTTTTATGGGCATTTTATAAGACATATTTAAACCCTCTCCACACATGGAGAAGGTGTTGGAAGAAATCATTTGACACACACTCTTTAGTGTGTTTTTCATACAAATTCTCTCTATCCATCTCTCTCTCTCTCTCTCTCTCTCTCTCTCTCTCTCTCTATAACTTTCTCTCTCTAACACCACCACCATGATGGTGGTCAGCTGGTTTTCTGGTCGGCCACCCGACACCATAACAACACCAACCAAATCTGATATTTTTTATATCTAACAATTGGCATCAGAGCCTCGGTTGCGTTCTTGGGTCGGGGTTACGATTTATGATCTGGTTGGTCTCAAAAATTTTCAAATCTTTCACAGTTTGTGGTTTTGTGTCATGTGTTTTGTTGTATGGTACTATTCATTCACTGTTCATGTCTCGTTACTGTTCATGTCGGTTACTATTCATTTACGGTTTTTAACAGTTTAATTTTTGTGGTTTATGAGTTGTTCTTAAAGAAACACATCTGGGTTTATCTTTTTTCTTGGTGGCGGTCTGGCAAAAAAAAAACCAGATTCGGTTTTTAAGGAGAAGTACGAAAGTGACCTGCGTTTTATCTCAAGGGTCTACGATTTAGGTCCTGCGTTTTGCTTCAAGCTGCGTTTTGCTCTTGCGTTTTATCTACAAAAAAATGCGACTTGTTCTTGCGTTTTGGTTACTAAGGCATTGAGATTTTCCTGATTGAAGACCCTTTTGCAAGCAAGTACAAACGTTACGCTGTCCAAATCTCAAAAATCATTGTGTTTTGTCTAAGACACCAGACTGCATTTTGACTAGCAAGAAAAGGGTTGCGATTTGCTTGGTTGCGATTTGCTTGGTTATGTTTTGCTATCCACAGCCAAACCGAGTCAACTCGGTATTTACTAAGTTGACCCGGTAAGACTCACTGAGTCAGGTCAAACCGGTATGTGCCGAGTCAAGGCAACACAAAAACAGAAAGGTAGAAAGAAGAGACAGACTATGTTAAACCATAACAACAAACCAAATAACATTTACCATCTACCTCAAACCAACATCCAACTACAACAACAATATCAATTCCATCAAACATCAACAAATCCACACTAGTATCCTAAACCCTTCGTCACAACAAATCATCTAAATCTTATCATCCATCTCCTCCCTCAATCACGACTCGAATTAAAATGACAAATCAAATGATCTCAGATTGATTGTTTTCGTGTATAACAATTCATTATCAAGACTTTATCAAGATCAAATTCACGAAATACAATACCTCATCATAGATCTGTGAGAGTCGTAACCCTCTTTCAATTTTCAAAATAAAGGATGATTAATAACAATAATGTTATCATCAATCTTGGATTCGGCGGAAATCATAAGAATAACACAAAACAGTCGACCTACCTGAGACCCATCCTAGGATCTTGAAGTCATAATGTCGTATTCAAAAAGGCTTATTCGTTTGCTTCGTTGTGTTCAAGGCTCGAAACAGAAATCTATGAAGTAGTATTGTTCTCAGTTTGTGGGTTTGTGGTTTGTGCTCATATTCCTTTAAAGAAGTGAATGAAGAAGTAGATTGGTTTTCTTGGGTTTGGAAGGAATAATTTGAATCTTGCTTAATTTTTTTTATGTCGTTATGTGATTTTTGAAGAGGAGAGAAAAGGGGGCGGGTAGTATGAGAAGATGAGATTAGGGTTAGGGTAAGTTTGAGGAAAATTAGGGATAGTGTGGCTTATATACTCATATCTCATTTGGTTTGGGTTTTTTTATAACCAAACTTGGACCGAGTTTTTGTTGGAGTGGGCTGAGTGTTACCGTTTTAATGTTGGGTCGAGTTGTATAAAATGGTGTTGGGCCGGTTACATTTAAACGTGGACTGGGTTACTTTAATTGATCCGAATTTTTGTATATTGGGCTAGTGGATTACTACTTGGGCCTTTAATCAAATTGTTGTCAAAATGTTGGGCTAAGTTATGCTTTTGGGCCGATAATGCTAATGATTTATCTGTTTTGGGCTCGCGCTATCGGATTGAGCCGAGTATTAAACACTTTCATGTCGGGTAAAGTATAAAAGATCGGGTTTATTACTTAGACGAGCCGTACTTATGTTAATCTATTGAGACTGATATCCATTAACGATCATAACACATCAAAAATCACGAACAACTACACAACAAACATAATACATTACACTACAATGATCCTTATCAAAATTCACCTTCATTCATAATGGCTATCATTGAACTTTAATGACCATGGGGTTTAAAAGGAACAAAGTGACAATTTTTAAGTGATGAGACCGGGATTAATTTTTATAAAGAATCATGGAGCTATAAACTTTAATGGCGAGATGTGGTATTAATTTTTCTAAGTGACTACGGAGTCAATTGGGTATCACTTATTTGAAATTTAAGTTGGATTTCACGAGGGCGTGTACTTATTTTATCTTGAAGTCGGGGTTGGTTGGATGCATGACTTTCAATGATAACTTGCTTGTGCTTAAGATTTAATTTGAAGACTTGGTTTATCTAGTTACCAGCAGTCGGGGTGGATGGTTGAAGACCTGGATAACTATCACTTAAAGGAGTTACGTTGTAGTACTCAGTATCACACGCAGAAGACGATGTGGATAATCGCAAGAGGTGATGAATGTCTCATACTTTGGGAGGAGTATTGAGTACTTAAAGATTTGCTTGGAGCATAAATTCTCTACACCTTTCTTCTAACATTTGTGCAAGCTTAAGTCACAAGAACAGGAAATTCTACTTCAGTTTCAAGTTTGGTATATCGGGTTTACTCCATCAGTGGTCACTTCAAATAGCCTACATCAAGGGTGGTGAAGATAGTCAGAGAGAGTTAGCGAGTAGAGATTTGATCAGCAGTTGATTCTCACAGGATACATTTGTGCTAATTTTATTCATCTCACAAGATTTCAAGTATATGTGCGTACAATGTTTTGCTGATTCTAAGGTATCAAAATTAACAAGGGGGAAGGAGACATACATCTGAACGCACAACAAGTACACATGATGAACTTCATACCTTTTCCTTGTTTAAGGTCATTCCGGGAAGACAAAAGTCATAACCGCAGAGAAAATCAGTGTTGTATCTCGTGGCTTTTGGTGTATTATTCCAACTACATGGGGGAAGTGATGTAAGAAACAGTTTTTGATGATAAAAAGAGGTACACAATTGTATGATGAGTCCTCCAGTTTGTCAGTATCCTACATGAAGAAATGTGTTCATCCGGGACGTACTTGATTTTTATGTTTTTTTAGCATTTCTGAAGACATGCTTTACATTCCAACCTTTTACATGAGAAATTCAAGTTTTTATCATCCTAACGGCTTGGAGAAGATATCTGACAGCTAAAATTTTGTGTTGACGAAGTAAAGTTCAACCACTCTATTTTCCTTTTGCTCCTTGATTTGCCTTGTTTTTCAGAACACCTCTCAGTTCATCTAATTTCACCTTATAAATCTACTTCAAGATAATAATCATCACTTGATCTGGACGAGGTACTAGCTCCTAAATCTCCAAATGTTAGAACTCATGGAGCTCTTCATGGCATCAATCCAACAGGATTCGGTTAATGCATCTTTATAACTTTTATGTTCAATTGAAGAGAGGAGAGCATCATAGTAGCAGAACAGGGCTTTGGTTTGTAGTTAGAGTCTTGTGGATATCGGTATGGAAGGCTCACCAATAATCTTGTCAAGCGGATGGTACTATTTTGGTGTTGTCATTTCGACTACATCCGGTACATAGTTTGTTTTAATGGTACTATTTTGGTGTTGTCATTTCGAGTACATCCGTTACTCAGCTGTTTTTATGGTACTGTTTTGGTGTTATCATTTCGACTACATCCAGTAAATAGTTTGTTTTTATGGTATTGTTTTGGTGTTTTCATTTCGACTACATCTGGTACTCAGCTGTTTTTATGGTACTGTCTTGGTGTTATCATTTCGACTACATACATGATAAATTGCTTTCACTCGGGACTTAGTTGACTTTGGTGAAACAATTTAAATGTGTTCATCTCGGACGTACTTGATTTTTATGGTATTGTTTTGGTGTTGTCATTTCGACTACATCCGAAACCAAGTTATCTTTATGGTACTGTCTTGGTATTATCATCTCGACTACATACGAGATAAATTGCTTATACTCGGGGCTTAGTTGACTTTGGTGTAGCAATTCTCATCTGCAAATTCCTGAAGGGAGAAAAGTGCATATTCGGGTCTTAATTGATTTTGATGCTACGTTTTCGACTTCATTAATGGGATAGCGTATGTACTTTGAGTTTTTGGGCTTCATATAATGAGACTGATTGCATTACTTCAACTACAAGGGGGAAGAGTTTTCTTGATACTTTTGGTATGCATTACTTCAGCTTCTAGCAGGAAGAAAAATGAGAAGAATTATTTAAGCGTGAGAGGATATGTTGCTGATCTATTTGAATATACCCCCGAACGGAAATCACTATGCTTATTCTTAAAAAGGGCAGCAATATTTGATGTGGTGTACTACTTATTCTGTTGTGCACTTAATTATTCTAAGCTTGAAAGAAAGCTTTGAAACTGCTCAAGAGATGATTGCTCGTTTGGGGGGAAGCTATGGAAGGTTCTAAATAAAGAATATGGCATGAATTAGGGGGAAGCTAATTCAGAAGATTCTCCTTAACCAGAAGTGTATGGGTTACTTAGTTCATGCCTATTACATTATTTGTCCTACAAGGTACTACAAAGATGATTCATAGTGGAGTGCAGACTTGAAGTCAAATGAAAAGCAAATTCTAGGAAACTTCGACATGACCAGAACTGCTGGAAAATGAAGTTTTTCAAGGCATGCAGCTAATTTATAAACTTCGAGATGACTAGAAGTGTATGAAGAAATTTGAGCCTTCAAGTAGATCTAAGACCACTAAAGACATCATCGGCATTGGAAGCTTCGTGGAAGTTTTTGTTCTTAATCATTATGCTCTTGTTAGGAAAATATTGGGGAAGCAATCAAAGCTTCAAGATAAGGATGCTTAAAATAAGTCGAATATTAGATGTTGACAATAGACTTCTACAACAAACAGAATGACATATTCATTCCAGTATTCAGGTGTACATCATCTTAAAATTGAATAATATATATTAAAAAAAAAGGA
>BQNB010164756.1:0-14300 GCA_026074375.1 Tanacetum coccineum
TTTAAACTTAGTCTCGTTATCAGTTCTGGTTTATTTGACTTTTACATCATTTTGGTTTTCAACCATCCTGATAAAAGACATGATCATTTCAGCTGCATGACTCTTCTTCTTAAGAAATTGAACCCATGTGTACCTTGAGTACTCATCAACCATGACTAGGGTATATTTCTCATGATTTATGGACATATGACTTATTGGTTCAAATAGATCCATGTATACTATATTTCTCATGATTTATGGACATATGACTTATTGGTCCAAATAGATCATATTATAGAGAGAGAAACTAGTAAGAAAAACAAATGTGTGAAATAAATATGAAAGTTTAAAAGATACAAGAGTCTCAATCCCTACATGGAAGCCATGAAGGGGTATATATACCACTATACGTTACACAAGTATACTATATTTTCTATTCTAGTCCCTGCGTATGGTGGTATGATAAACTATAGTAATTCAGTAAATGTTGTCACATAAATGAAATCCTAACAATCTTCCCCCATGGGACGATATACGAAATTACTTATAATATTTTCCTAACAAGTACATATTGATTAAGAACAAAAAAACTTACATGAAGCTTCCAATGCTAATGATGTCTTCTGTGGCCTTCGACTTTAAGTCTGCACTTCAACATGAACTATCTTTGTAGTAACTTGTAGGGGAAATACTGTAATAGGCATGAAATAGGTAACCCATACACTTCTGGCTAAGGAGAAGCTTTTGAATTAGCTTCCCCCTAATACATCACATATTCTCTATTTAGAAGCTTTCATAGCTTCCCTTCAAACCAACAATCCTCTCTAGAGCAGTTTCAAAGCTTTCTTTCAAGCTTAGAATAATTAAGTGCACATCAGAATTAGTAGGATACCATATTAAATATTACTGCTACTTTGATAATAAGCTTAGTGATTAACCGTTCGGGGAAACATTAATTGGATCAACAACGTATCTTCTCACGCTTGAATAATTCTTCACATATTTCTTTCCCCTAGAAGTTCAAATAATGAATACTCAAAATTATCAAGATATCTCTTCCCCGATGTAGCTAAAGTGATGCACCCAGAAGTAACAAGTTAAAAACACTGATTTCTCTGCGGATATGACATTTGTCTTCCCGGAATGACCTAAAATAAGAAGAAGGTATGGGCTCTATCACGTGTACTTGTTGTGCGTTCTGGTGTATCCACTCCTTCCCCCTTGGTGGAGTAGAATTCCTTGTTATTGTGACTTAAGCTTGCACTAATGTTGGAAGAACGATGTAGAGAATTTGTGGTGCATCTAAATCTCTAAGTACTTAATACCCCCACCAAAGTATGAGACTTTCATCACCTCTTGCAATTATCCAAATCATCTTCTACGTGTGACACTGAGTACTATAATGTAACTCCTTTAAGTGATAGTTATCCAGGTCTTCAACCAACCACCCCGACTACTAGTAACTAGATAACCTAAGTCTTCATCCTGAATCTTAAGGATGAGCAAGTTATCATTGAAAGTCATGCATCTAGCCAACCTCGACTTTAAGATAAAATAAGTATATGCCTTCGTGAAATCCAACTTCAATCTCAAATAAGTGATACCTAATCAACTCCATAGTCACTTAAAAAAATTAATTCCCAATCTAGCGATTATAATTTAAGTACCATGATTCTTTATAAAGACCGATCCTGGTCTCGTAACTTAAAAAAATTAGTCTAGTCACTTTGTCACTTATAAACCTTGAAAATAACCAAAAACCATACAAGTAACTTACGAATCAAATTATTAGTAAGCATTGTTACCAAAATTCATTTAGTATAAAACTAGAAAACCTTATCACTAGCCTATTTTATGGTTAAGATTAAAATGGGTACACAAATTATGCCAACTCTTGAAAATTTACAGACTCCCAACCCATTACATCACATATTTGGATGATAGACATCCCAATATACAACCCAACACTAGGATATAAATGTGTTGCTGCATTATCCTCATAACAGATAACCTAATCACATTCATAGAAGTCTCTACCCCATTTCTCTCCCCAGCCTTCAAAGTATTCGACCCTTTCTTATCACAATCAAAATTGTATCACCCTCACAATCCCAATCATAAGATGATTTTAAACGAGCACCTAACCAGAAGAGTGATGACAACAAGATCCTTTCGTGGGTCTCGGGTAGATGAAATTATGTTTTTCATTTTTATGTTTCATCAAAACAAAGGTGAAGTATAACAGATTTGTTATAATTCTATCTTTCATTTTAGATATATAAGAGAGGGCTTTCTTCTCACAGATCTATGATGAGCTTCTTTATCATGTGTTTCATCTTTTAAAGGTCTTGGTAACAAATTTTACAACATGAAAAGAAAGAAACTAATATCTTGTTTATGTTTTCCATTCGAATCTTGAAGGAGTTTGTATGAGATGGGGATGTTGTTGAATGTGACGATGGGTTAGGATTAGTCTTGGATTTGATGTTGTAATGAATATGAAGGGTTGTGTTGATGGTTGTTGATGTTGGTTAATGTTAAAGTAGAATTTGTTCTTCTTTTTTCATTCATTTCTTTTGGTTTGATTATGACTCGGTAGTAACCAGTTTGACTCACTGAGTTGGCTTAGGTGAGTTGACTCTGTCAACTAGGTAAGTACCAAGTTGACTTGGCCCGTTAACTTGCTGAAGTGCTTAAGGTCAAACCGCTAGAATACCTGTGTTCAAACCGCCAAACATGATGATCAAATCGCTAATCTTCTAGTATCAAAACGCTAGCACTTAAGGATCAAACCACTACTCAAACCTGTATAAATCGTTGCTTTCCATGGTCAAACTCATGGTCAAACCGTTGTGTTCAACCTTCAAACCGCCATCTTCAAACTCAAACCGCTGAATTCAAAAAAATTGAACCCAAATTTCTTTTATTTTTTATTTTTGATAATAAGTTGTTTTTACCACAAGGAAGCCACAAAAATAAACCAGAGATAAGCTATAGGCTTTTGATACATATAAAATAACCTTTTTTCCAAAAATAAGCCATACAACCTTAATAAGCCGAGACCTAAAAAGCTTCTTATTAAACTTGAAATAAGCAGTAAACAGCCCAATAAGCTACAAACCTCCTTTTGATATTCAATAAAAATGATATAACACTAGAAAGTTTGAATTTTTGTTGCAAAAAAAATCATGTCGTTGCCTAAAATAACCAACAAGTAAGCCACAATCCAAGAAACCCAAACAGACCCATAAAAATGACAAACGTGATTGATTTTAAAATAGTGACAGATTCGAGACACGGACAATCAAACCGACCCAATATTTAACCAAGGCTCGTGATATCAAATGTTAGAACTAAAGAATCATTGATTCGAGGGTCAGAGAGACTCAAAACAAGTGATAGTCATATTATAGAGAGAGAAACTAGTAAGAGAAACAAATATGTAAAATAAATATGAAAGTGTAAAAGATACAAGAGTCTCAACCCCTCGATGGAAGCCATGAAGGGGTATATATACCACCATACATTACACAAGTATACTATATTGTCTATTCTAGTCCTTGCGTATGGTGGTATGATAAACTATGATAATTCCATAAATGTCGTCACATTAATGAAATCCTATCAGATAGCCTTTTGTGCCAAAGCCAATTTAAACTTTCTATGGCTTTGGCAAAGAAGAAAGCTCCATTTAGAGTCAGTGATGACATGTCAAGGACATATACATCATTTCTTCTTGGGGCTATCAACATAATTTCTTTGTTAGCATTAAAGATTGTTCCTTGCTTATCATCAAATTAAACAATATATTTAGCATCACAGAGTTGACTGATGCGAATTAGATTGTATTTAAGACCATTCACAAAAGCTACTTTAGAGAAAATTATAGCATCGTAGTTTATTAAACCATATCCCTCAGTAATACAAGATGAGTTATTACCAAACACTATCTTAGAATCTGGTTGCTCTATATATTTATGTAGATAACTCTTAACACCAGTCATACTCCTTGAGAATCCATTGTCCAGGTACCAAATGGGCCCCCTGATGTGTCTCTACACAAATAATAAACTTGGTTAGTTTCTCTTGTAAACCCACTTCTTTGTGGGCTCTCTAGCTTTGGTACCCTGAATTTTTTCACCTCTCTTCAAATGCTCACAGTCATTATGGTTAGTGGTTGAGTGCACATTACTTCCATAGGTAGTGCAACTTACACCAACTGAGGATTCTCTATATTGAGATGACTCAACTAGGACTCCTTCTCTAATAAGAATGACATGATTATGCCTTGAGGTAGAGTGGTCATAACTTCCACAGATTTCACATGTAGGGTAGTTCAAAAAATCATCAGGATGATGGTCATTTAAACCATAGTGAGTGCATGGTGGGAAAGGCTTTGCCTTAGCTTTCAGGATCTATTTAAAAGGAGAAGCATACTGATAAGGATGCGCCTTGTAGTTTTTACTATTTTTTGTGATGCAACACACATGTCATGATCTGAGGTCCTATGATATGCAGTAAATAATCCTATAACAGTCATTAGTTGAATGATTGGTATAGTGACACAGTTCACACTTTAGCTTGGGTTTCTGAAGTGGTTTTGGCCTGACTGGTTTGGATGAGTCAGTGTTCTTGCCATTTGGTTTAGAATCCTGACTTAGTTTGGATGAGTTGACTAGCTTAGATAATTCAGGTTTTGATTTACAGATTTAGATTCCTAAATCGTCTGAGTAGAGTTAGTCTTATTATCCATTAAAATTTAAACCAGTTTGGTCAGTTCATCAATCTTAGATTCTTGATCATTGGTCTTAACTTCAGTAGGAACTAAAGAAGTGATTGGTTCAGTATTACAAACAGTGACAATTCTTGAAACACTCTTATTTGAAGATTCTTGTATTTTAGGCTTTGTGTGTTTCATGGTACCCAAACCAGGTCTTTCCCTTGGAGAGTGATCTTGGTAAGTTAATGTCATTACCTTAGAGCTTGGAGAAGCTTCCTAAAGATTCTTCAGTAGAGGTAGAGGGGTTTGAGGTTCTGATCCTAACTCTTTGGAAGACTCAGGATCAGTGAGTGCATCAATAAGTTTTAGACACTCATTTACAACTTGACTTTTAAGGACTAAAATTCTTTCAGTGTTAAAGTTAGGAAGTTTGCTGTCACGGTAATGTCTCTCAACCCAGTCTTTGGATTTTAGGACCATTTCATGGTCATAATCCAGGGAGGCAGGTATGAAAGGGTTTCCTTTACAATCCTTTTTGGATGATGATTTAGTGAGTTGTTCACCATCAAGAATTTTCTTCTTTTGGTTTTGTATTTGATCATTGATGCATTAACTTACTTTGTTTAAGCTATTTAGCTACTTTTCATTGACCTTTCTTTCTTCCTTTAGTTGATCTTGAAGAGCATGATTTAACTTTTTAAGATCAGTGTTTTGAATTTGAAAAGTGACAGCCTCAAGCTTTGCTTGTTTTAAGGCAAGTAGATCATCTCTACACTTATTTAATTAAAAAAATATTAAATTTTGATAACAAGTTTAATCTCTACTCTTCAACATACTTGATATCAATATTTATGTATTTGAGATAAGTCTGCCAATCAGAGTCCTCATCCATATAGAGAAGAATATTGACCTTTTTTATGAATTCATGGTGATGTCGATCCATTCACCATTACGAGGATGATTCTTCCCCACGGAGAGTTCATCATCAGCTAAAGCTATTAATACCTTGACTTGTGTCATCTCCTCATCATTAGACACTTCTTCCTCATTCCAATCAAATGTTTCATCAACTAGGCATTTGTTCATTGTTTAAAAGGGTTTTGGAGACTAAGAAGTAGAGGGACTAGCCTCAAGGAATGCAAGTTTAGCTTTTACCTTCTTGTATTCATCCTTGTAGTCCTTTTGAAACTTTGGTTCATTTTGACTACTTTGAGTATGTTGAGAAGACTGAATGAGTTTTGGTGTAAACTTGGGTTGAAATCCTTTTGACACTGAAAAGGAGTTTGACACTGATGATTTATAAGAGGGTTTAGACGTTTTAGAAAAGCAATCTCTTTCAAAATGACATTTTTGCCACATTTATAACATTCGGTGTCTTCATTTGATTTTTGACTAGAAAAATTGTTTTTCTTTTTGATAAAACGTTTTGAATTTGCCAAAAGGGCCCTTTCATGAAATTCTAACTCTAGATCTATGAGGTACTCCTCACTAGATCTCTCATCAACCTCATCATCAGAATTTTCTTGAAAATCCTGCATAATATTGTTAGAAAAGAAGGTAGTTGATATGGAAGACTCTGATGGAGTAGTATTTAGAGCCTACTTGGTCTTAGGGTATCTCCTTGAGATTATGTTATCCTTATAGAAAAACCTCCTATAGATATTAGCAAGGTCAAGGGTCTGGGTGTGATTAGAATTTCTTAGTCCCTAAGAGAAGCTAAGCCACTTCTTAGATAGACTGTTCATGAAACCCACACTGATTTCGTGTTTAGATAGTGTTACACCATCATTGGTAAGCTTATTAAGCAGGGTCTTGTATCGGGTGTAGGTTTGTGAGAGACTCTTAAAGGATTTAGCTCTGAAAGTTTGATACTCAAGTTTCAGGTCTATAATCCTTTTTTCCTTGGTATCAGAGGGACCTTCAAATGACTGACTCCATTATATCATTTGGTAGACATGATATACTGATGCTTTTAAGGTGTTGGTCTTGATTAACCACCCTCCTCTCATCAGGGGTCCATTGGGACTCAGGTTTATCAGAACCTTTAATCGTTTTTGGTTTGAAAGGACCATCCTTAATACATTGAATGTAGTATGGTTCTATTCCCGTCAAATAGCAAAGCATACGCTTTTTCCATTTGTTAAATTTTCCAGACACTAGTCGAGGAGCAACAGCAGAGTAGAGGCCTCTTTTCTTGTTAACTAGTTGGGGTACATTACTTATAGCGGCCATTTAAGATCTAGGTTTTTAAAACTTTGAGCAGATTTAGAAAAAGTTTTATAAACCTTCTGCTCTGATACCACTTGTTGTTCCCTTTGAGTTAGTTACCAAAAACTATAAAGTTAAGATAAACTAACTCAT
The DNA here is from genome assembly GCA_026074375.1 of Tanacetum coccineum. NCBI lineage: Eukaryota > Viridiplantae > Streptophyta > Magnoliopsida > Asterales > Asteraceae > Tanacetum > Tanacetum coccineum. The sequence continues at coordinate 7,061 of BQNB010164756.1, forward strand.
GGCTTAAAGTAATGTAATGAAAATTAGTTTTGACAAATATAAATGTAAACAAGTAAAGAGCACAAAACTAATTTTCAATGTTTAATTCTTATAAATTAATTAAGAACTATACCCTATTGTTTGTGGAACAACAATGAGGATTGAATGACAATATGTATGCGTGTGTGATCTCCTCATTAACAACTTTGCATAACTTAAAGTATTATGCAAAGTTGACAACTATGCTAACCAACTAAGCTTACTCAGGGACTTAGTTAATTTTAGAGGAGTAGGTGTTTGTGAAAGATACAACTTTGAATGCATAAACTTAACTTACTCCTTTAAAAGGCATGTTTATTTTTATTACTTAGGTAGGGTCATACCCACATGGGTGATAAGTGTGTGTCCTAAGGTTGATTGGCCAATACATATTGTACATGTTTATCTCTATTATAATTCTAATCTAAGTATGGGACAACCACTCTTTCTAAGGTCAGTGCTGACATTGACCTTGTCTTCATACCCTATTCAGGATAGTTTGACTTTAGGTGGATAAAAGCTTAGACTTATCCATTCAAATTATCTTTCCTATTCTTCAGGCACTTGACTTCAAGGACTTCTAGTTGTTGGAGATTGTATGGGGTTCAGTGAGTCTATTGCCACAACTCACTTGAACCCATCACCTTCTTCTTTGGCTTAGGGACATCATTTACTAAGAGCCGCCTGACTTAATGGTTGAGTCTTTTTTATAGACTCGGGTTGAACACTTGAAGGTAAACTCACTAAGTGATTGTTCACTCAGTGACCTTGGAATGTTTAAGGTGATCTAACACTTAGGATATTTTGTATTCAAATCCAAGTGAAAGATCATTGCACACTGAATTGGCCCAACACAAAGAATCACATCTATAATGACAAGTCAAGACATATAAGGTGATGCCACAATAGGATAAAGGACTTGTTAAGAAATCGAATCATTTCCATCAACTATGTAAAGTCAAAGGAAAATATAGCTGATCCTTTGACAGAAGGCCTTTGTAGAGAACAAGTTGTTTTTACATCGAGGGGTATGGGCTTAAAGCCAACACAATGAGTGACTACTCGGCGAGAACCTAACCTAGTAAAATTAGAGATCCCATGGTCTATGTAGAATGCATGTTATCTAATCACACACATAATCAAAGCAAGAAATCTTAGAGAGAGAAAGATTGGTTGGATACTTCTAGAGAGAGAAACAAAAGAGAGAAAAACTTAGATTATGAAATGACCAACACCCTCTCTAAGGCACAGAGAGGGATTATATAGTGTTACATATGGCCGGTTATGGGCTTAGTATCCTATGGATTTGGCCAGGGTTAGCTTACATTTAACCATATGCTTAACTACGAGCTACGAAATACATATTAGGAGTGACCGAGTCTTTTTTGTATTTCTAACAATCTCTACCTAAGGGAGGTCACTCCAATTTACAAAATCTTAAGCTCTACATTCTAAAAATGTCTTCAATCTTGCTCGTAGGTTTGATTCCATGATCTTTACCTTGTGATATGTGTAGTGATATTTTGACTTTAGGCTTGAGCTTGTTCCTTTAGCTTGACTTGTATATAATCTTGAGCTTCTTGAGATTATCATCCATACATCATCTCTTTTCATTATCTTGTAATCTTTTGCCTTCTTGTGACTTTCGGACCAACATGCTCATACATTTCTTTATCTTGAAAGCTTGTATAATCATCTTTCTTGAAATTCTTTATGCATTATCAGAGTAGCGGAAGTCTTTTGAAACATGTACTTGAGCTTTCATAATATCTTTACATATGTTGGTTGGGTATGAGCATGTGGCTATGAATTTGACTCGTCATCGGTTAACTGTTGCCGCCATCGGGAACCTGCATGAATGGGTTAGTGATAAACAACATATATGGACGAAAGTGTCTTTGTCACTTTGTTGAATACGGTTTCAATAACCATGGTTCCCCGTCAATCAGTATAAATAATGCCTATGATCAGGTAGAATTCAAAAGAATCTCCTTGACAGCGTTTCGCAGCTGCACTAGCCATTCTCATTACCAGAGCATCTCTAAACAGACAACACGGTATGAGTAAACCAGTGAGTTACTTTCTCACCGATTGAATCAAAAATTGATTTGAAAATCAATTAGTGTGTCACTTTCTAAAGTGGTTTTGCAACATATTGAGAGTTTTATGCATTTTAAAATTTGTCAACCGTTAATTCATAGTCTGAACCGAATCGATATCCAGTGTCACAAGTTTGATCCATATAGGATCTCACAAGTCACCTACCGCAGAGCTTGTTTGATGTTGGCTCTAGAAGGATTTCCATTGTCATTGTGAATACTTAAGTATCACTCTAATGTTCTGGCAAGATCACAAGGATAATGCGTAGGACACTTAGTATATTACTTGATATCACAGTGTATGAATAACAAGCATATTATAGATTAGTTTGCTAATGAGATTTATGGATGATCTCTTTTTGGCTCTAGACTCAATAGTGCACTTTGGTTTTAGTAATCGGAAGCGGGAGCAGACTGCCACCTTTTCAATATCAACTAACTCGGAGTGAGAAAGTCGATAGAAATGTGTTTATCTATGTGAGAAATGAAACAAGAGTCTTTGAGAGACCTTGAGTGGCTAGGGAGGGTTGTGCATTGCATCACTGGGTCCATGATGTCTATCTTTAATACCAGACAACAGCTTAGTGTTTCTGATAGCATATGTATTAACCCGGTTTCTGCCTAAGTGTATAGAGGGCTTCTTTCTTTACACCTTTTATCCTTACATTTATTTTTCATTCTTCAACCCCTTCAATGCTTACCAAGACTTCATCACTAACACCTGGTTGGGTTTGTTCCATTGTTAGCTCTGTCTTAGTATGCATTTCCCCCTTTCTCACTTTTACTCCTTTTGTATCATACCTAAGGACTTCTATTCTATCTAATGGAATGTCCCTGGGTAGATCTCTCTGGTTCTGGCTGGATCATGGGAACGTATACCTATACTTAACCACCTTATAACTCCAATAAAAGTAAGTACATAGTCGGTCTTTGGGTATTGTTCTCATTGCGTTAAAACCATTTTGGAAAAACTCAATCAAGGTACTTGTGATATATATCAAAACATTTGTACCTTGATAGTTTTTACTTTTTAGAAATGCTCCCCCTTCATATGTGCATCGATATTCAAAAGTGTTTTGCACATACGAGGGAATAGTTGCACATGAGTCATTTATATCACATCAAGCCTTATATTTTAATCACATTTTCTCTCCTTATTAAAAATATCAAATCTTTTGATATTTTGGATATCAGTTGATTTAAAATAAGCATCTGGGGAGAAAAATATTCTGATTATTAGCAAGATTTTATTGGGAACATTTTAATGCTCCCCCTCAAATTATAAGGGAAGAATATAGTGTTAAGTACATATTTTGAAAGATTTTGAATTTAATGAAAAATTCATGAAAAAATATACTTAACACATATATACTAAAGCCTATACACTACTAATGTACATATTCACAAGATTTATTTTACGAGACATGATCAGAATGAGTAAAACCGAATATGACAAAGTCATATTGTCCGCTGTAATAGTCTGGGGTCAGTCCCATAATCCCTTCCACCAACGAATGTCTCTAAGCTCCTCATAATCCTTCTTTCCAGCAACTATTGATTAAAATCTTTAATCGTGATGTGAGTCCGTTTTTGATCTTTCTCTGTCCAAACTCTCTTTGGTATTGTTTCAACTCTCATTTCAAGTTCTAAAAGTCTTTGCGCAAACTTTGAGGACGAGACAGATTCGGACACATTTGTAACTTGAGCTTATATGGTTGGTGGTGTGGGTGTTGATGTTGTCTTTTCAGTAACCATTGAGATAACAGTTTCAATGATGTTGGAAATGGTTATCTAATAACCCTAATATTACACATAATATTCTATGAGCTACACAGCGAAAATAAACTCATATAGCAACTATAATTACATAAAACATAAACGGAAAACATAGCTCTAGCAACCAAGCTAGTGAAGAAACAAGAGCTTCTTGAGAATATGCATGTGTATTAAAACATGCGATACCAAAACCTTTCGAGTTGCTAAAATAAACAACCTTTACGTGTATCCACGCTACACGTTAACCTATATCACTCGAATGCTAGTTCCACGAACCAACGTACAAGAATAATAAAAGTAATCAAACTCAAACACCTTTCCCAAGGGGGTGTTAATCTCGTTTACTACAAGGAGGAAAAGAAGAGAGGGATAATCAAATGAGGCTTAGGGACCCTCTATTTATATTCAATATAGAGCTCCTAAGTTTACCTATCCCGCTGATATGGGATAATATTCTCTTTTAGCCTAGGCCGGTTAAACCAATACCAAACATACCCTTGGTGTTGATGTTTTGACTTTTCTAATAGTTATGTATAATTACATCTAATTACACATTAATTAAAAATCCTTATAGTTAATTATTCGTAAACGAACTAATTAAATACATGTATAATAAATATATGCTTATATTATTATACATATACTAATAGAGTGATATCTAAGTATATGTGTGTGTGACCCCCGTAGGCCCACGTATTCCTAGTCGTATAAATATCCATATGACACAGCTCCCACTTGCGAATGTCATGGTCATAAAATATAATATACTAACATTGACAAATAGTCTAGCAACATCATCAATGCTCCCAAAAATACATGAGTATGGTTTCAGTAAACATCTCGGCCATGTATGGTTCCAGTTAATCCTATCCTTTTATTTCAGATACAATGTTAAATATGGATATAGATCAAAAGGTATTCTATAGTTTAACAATTCTGTTTCTCGCATCTGTATTGATCTAGATTGCGAAATGTAAAAAGAATCATCTTAACTACACTTTGGGTGTGGCCACACAAACATCTGATCAACCCAACGAGGGGCCCAGTAAGTATCTAACTTTTAAACACGTGGAGGAACAAATTCTATTTTGACTACAAGTGTCCGTCAAGTATTTCAAAACATTTCTAAAAATACTCCTTATAACTACCTTTTGACAGTATAGCGGTAGACGATAATCAAGAAATGCTATCTATACACGCAAAACCTGCTTGCATCTCAAGTTTGAGGATAAACATAACTTTCACCATGTGTGTAATGCACCCAATGATGCCGATCCATAAAGTGATTAACACTGGTGGGGTATCTAAAATTCAACCTCTTTGAATAACATGTGAAGTAGGCAGAATCATCTTTACATATTCTCTAGAATATAACCATACACTCACATTTGTCTTATCTTAACAATATTCTCATATTGTTAACTGACAATGGACATAGTTTAGAATAAATAAATTTATTCAAGGATTAAAACATGCAAATATAGAACATAGTAGTAAAAATGAAAATGATCATACCACGTATGTCAATTCATTATTTAATACAATTGCTTATAGTTCCATTATCCAAATACCAAATAAGATCAATGCATGACGATCCTAGTTAAATACTAATGTATTATCCACAATAATCATCATTGATGATATGGCATAGGTTCCATGAACAACTCAACTAGGTTACGATCTTGTGGGACTTTGAGAATACTTATTTCAAAATTCACTAACTGTGGAATTCTTTGAATAATATGATGATTGTTATTTTGCAAGAGTGCACTCACTTATAGGTATTAGTCATGTTACATTTCATAAGATGTATACGCACAACATCCTAATGAAGACAATCATCTCAACAGTTTTTCAAGCCGTAAAGCATTCTTATTCTTTTAATATAGTATTATGCAACTATGCTTTTAAACCAAGCATATGTAGCCAGCAATGTTAGCATATAAGATGAAAACTTGCTTCTACAAAGATTTAGTAGCATCTCAACTAAAACAAGCACTAGTGTATACGAACAACACTATGCTAAGCTATCATAAATTCTGAACACTTCTTTGATAATGTTTGGATATCACACAAAACCAAAGTTTATTGATCATAATGATCTTACTATGATTACCACAATGTATATCTATAGTATCTTCATTATTAATTCTAGGAATTAATTCCTAATTTAAACATTAATCAGAATGTCCCTTCTAATATCTTTCAATTAGATTCCAATGTTGTCAAATCATCTTACACGCATGCAAATGATACAACTAATCACATACACAATATGATATAAATAATAAATCCTTTAGTGGGACTTAAGGTTTTCATTCATGTGTTTAATCTCACCAAGTGAGATAGATCATTTGAGTTTTACTCAATGATATTTCATATTGCATTCACACTTAATTCACCACATATGTATCAAACATATTATTCCAAGGTTGCATGTTTCATTTCCTAAAATTCTTACAAGAACATTATTTCAATCTAAGGGATAAAATCTTACTTAGATAAATAAATTGTTTCTAATATGTTTAACAACATAATTGATTTTAGAAAATTAAAAAAATACTCCCACTAGCTTTAAGAAGTACTCATGAGCTATCTTATTTATAATTAAAAATCAAATCCAACAAGTAATTTATTTAACAACTTAAACTTAAGATTATGCTCATTAGATACGTACTTTTAATCCATACTTAGATTCTAGCATTTTTGTATACTCGTAAAGATTATATTGGATTCACAAAACCTTATTTGATTACATATCGTCCTCCCAAGGTAATCAATCAATAAATAGTTCTTGAAATCTAATTTGTCATATTTCTTTTTAAGAAAGCAAGTATGACAATCAAATCATCTTTATATATTTAAAGTTCGTAAATGAGGAAGTTTTAATCATAGTCAATTTCTTAAATAGGAGTAAACACTTATGTCATTTGACATTCAATAAATATGCATACAAAATTGTCATTATGAGTCTTCTCTAAAAGCAAACTCATTTAAACCTCATCATCAAACTGATAGGTTAAAGATAAAACAAATTCTAAGAATATGATTATATCTTTATTGGACATCATCTTTTCATTCATAGTCTTTGAGTTATACATTAGATCTAAGATCTAATAATGCATCTCCTATGGTTAGCAGATTCACAATGGTCCTCTAACTCATAATCCTCACCATTGATATAGTAACATCATTCTAGGGTTTAACATTTTCATGTTTAGCCTTAGTATGACATTCGCTAGTGCGTTTTAGAAGGTTTTGTATCTTCTTCTTAAATTAATTCAAGACCTACAATACTCCTACTCTCTTTTAGAAAAGTGAGACTCCTACTCGCTTCTTGTATATTC